>JAHLJT010002630.1:33598183-33617756 GCA_031308135.1 Acheta domesticus
GATCGAGGTTAATAGTTTTGCGGCTTCGCTTCACGTTATCGACTCTTCATTTCCCTTTTTATTTCGGCGCCGACAGCACGCAATTTATGGGCTTTGGAAATATGTAAATTCCATGTTCTCGTGCACGGGGCACGCGCGAGTCGGCCAATCAGCCGTCTGTGGAGGGCGTCGGACAGCCCCCTTCGTGAAGGACAGCCGCGCCCTGTCCGCATTCGTTGTTAAGAGAACAACATCGTTTTCAACTCGCATTGCATAATTCTCTTGTAAGTGGCTGCAGTTCGGTGCATGATGATAGTCATTATGATGCAGCTTCATTATAGAACAGGCGTTTGACCATTCACAGAGTTGTTCACAAAGCAAGCATTGAGAGGTCATTAATCATTGGTCTTTATTCTCGTAAATATTTCGTGCTATTGAGGCGACTCGTTGTTCGATGTCGTTTGCTGAACCCTGCAAGTCCTCTCCCACGTTTTCCTTCTCATAGTTATCATTAGCCACCGAAAAAGTGCGGAATAAAACTTGATGGAATGGCTATGAATACGCTGGTGTGACGTTGACGACACTCGCTGCTCCTCGCCCGTTACACCAAACGTGAGTGAAATGAAACAGATGAAGAATTGCTTTAAAACCCACTAATGCTCCTCTTACGCATTCGTCGCCGCAAGTGGAATGCGCTGGGGTTACACGACGTACATCATTGCGCATTCTACACCACTGAACCAACGAAATAAGTGCACTATAAAATGCAGTTAATATACAGAAATGTTTGTGGTAGGAAATATTGTTGAAGAGAAAGACTTCTACAAACCTTCCTACAATCTTTTGACTAATAGAATAACGTGACGTAGTATCTTACATTGGTTTTAATTAAGAGAAAAGGGTTTTCTGGTGGCCGCGTTTCTTATTTCGTTTGAACACCCCGGTCGTACAGGGCTCCCCTCCTAACATCGCCTCGAAGATAGGTATTTCAAAAATAGGTGCAATGTTTCTAACCATTCTACTCACTCTGTCACGCTTTTGTGTCAGCTTCCTCGCTTGCTTTTTTATTTCCTTTTTAATTTATTTTAATACTGTTACAGAATGTGTTATTTTATTGTACAAGTTATCATTTTTATTTCAAGTTCATCAAGTATTTTAATTAAATTTTTGTTGGTTGCACTTATATTGTTAGTTTAATGTATCTATTACTTATTTTTTCTAATTTGTAACATATTAGAACTAATTTAATGTTAAGAAAATATAAACGATTCTTTTGCAATGGAAATTTTTCTTCACAATGGTAGGATTTAATATGCTGTGATTCAATATGTCAAGGACACTGACAATTCTGAATTTAAGAAGGTCGGAATGATACCAAAAATGTATTTTAATTTAATAAACTCTATGATGAAACTACGTCACATTGACTCGAGGAAATACTGAGAAGAGGAGCTTTGGTTCCTTACCTGGTTCATGGGAAGAGCCCTATTTACAAGGCGAAGTGCTCTCAAATGCCACAGAGTCACTTAGGAAGTAATTGCGACTGCCTTCTCACTCGCTTCGGGCTTCTCTCAACTCGAGCGAACTCAACCGTTGTTACCTCTTCAACCTTTCTGTTGACTCGGAACATTTAGACACCGCATTGGTTTTCTGTTCCCAGAACCATTTACTGGCTCTCCAGGTACATCTCTAACTATAATTACGTTCCAAGATAACACACAAGTGAATTTCCGGGGACTGTGCTACTAAACATTCTCCCTTTGATGTATTCGCCCCTTGTGTGGGCGTCCCCTCCCTCGAGGCTCGGACATCCCTTCCTCTGCGGCGCGCGAGTTCCGATTCCACGCGTCGCTCTGCGCGAAGAATTCGAGAGAGCTCCGTCCCTCCACTTTGGAAAGGGCACTTCTGGAGTTCCCGGAAGCTACAAGTACATTTCTAGCCACTTACGTGCGATGTCACTTCCACGGAAAGGCGCGGAGTTTCCACATCTGAAAGCAGTGCACAGAATGCTACAATAAATGCTCGTTGCTTCGGAGAAGAAACTCATAAAGGCAGCCACTCAACGCACTTCTCATGTCAACAATCGTAGAAAGACACTCCAGATTTTCGTAGTTGTTACCTGGAAATTGCGAAACTCTGGTCGTATTTCAATACGTCTCTTGAGTATTCTCCGAGCGCAAAGTAAAGAGTAAAGTAAAATTGCATAATTCTTGAATCCTCTCTTCCGCGAAGATAAAATATTATGTAACTGGAAGAACATCATTCGAATTAGATGAATAACACGTAAAATATATATTAAGAAAAGAGAAAAAAACTAGAATAATTGCGTGAGACATTTAAACCACGATACGAGTCAAGAGCATAATAATAATGCACATTGTGCACGGTGTTTTAGATTCTGTGGCCCTCTGCAATAAGTATGCTGGGTGGAATTTTCAATCAGCATTTCTTGAAAATGTAGGGAATATCTTAAAACAGCGTTCGTTACGAGCACATAACCTAATCCAACCCAAAGATAAGCTTTCAACCTCTTTATCTGGAATTTCTTACCTGTCATCTTTCCAACATCTTCCGCTCGTTCTTGCCACCGTTGTGGAGTTCGTGAGGAATAACTGAAACCCTCACAATCGAGAATCGTTTTATCAGAGTTGTAAAAATGCAGCCTTTCCTGTTTTTAGGCGGCTATTTTGCCGTTTGTGAGGTAACCGTAGAGACTCCTACAGGCGTTTACTATTTATGAAGGTATAAGCTCGTACCTTAGTCCTTAAGTAAGACGTTCTACATCAAGGACCGCCACGTGTCTGTTAGTGCATAATGCCGCTACCTTATCTATGACTCCCAAACAATTTGCACGTCGCGACATTAAAACAGCTAAGTGCACATTGGGGCAACAAAGGAAAACAGAAAAAGTGCAGCCTAAAATGACTCTGGCGAATGGAATATTTAAACGTTATTGGTAGCTACATCCTGCCCAAAGCAATCAGTTAAAACTGTTGGATACTTCTTCTCTGGTGGTGAAAGTGAGCTTTGCCTCTAACGCATCATTTACCAGATGAAGCGCCCTCTAACTCACCCTGACGAGGCGCCGACCGAATTTACAGAAACTGCCTGCTGCCCTTCTGCTCAGCCGCATTGCGCAACTTCCGCGTAGTGTTTGTTGCGTGGGTGGGAGGGCGCTTTCAGAAATGGAGCGCTCCATTTGACGGCTGCGGTGTTTAAGGCTTGGGGCAACTGCTGAATGCTTTCGCGGCCGCCTGCGAACGCCGCCACTGGCGCAGAGGGCCTTGGCGAGGGCGAGCGAAGGAGAGGCGGCGCCTGATGCTCTTTCAGTCCCTTCGTAGAGCCACAGAGGCCACGAAAGAAGTAAAACTTGACGTCGGTAACACTAACGAAAGGCGCTAATGAAGATGGCGTTACTGAAGGTAAATAAATTACGGGAATTAAGACCTCCGTACGTCTTTTCGCTTATAAAGATTTTTCACAATTTTTTAGGGCTCTCAATGTTGATTGATAGTGATTCCGGTGATCTCCTGCTGGATAGAGAGATCCAGCGCCGACCTACCGTCGAATGGCGGGGTTTTCCCAATGCGGATATCCCATCAGCAAGGTACCGCCCCGGCCGGACACGCTCTAAGCCTCGACCGGTCTCCCGGCATCTGTGGCTGTGTAGTGCATGTTAGTGTGAGTGTAAGTACCTGGGAGGGGATAGGGCAAGGAAGAGGAAGGAGAGATCGTTCGCAGGCAGTCGCCTGTTTGTTAGGGTCCTGCTCCGGCATTCGCCTGGTGTTAATCAGAGCAGCCGGCCGATAAAATTCCCTTCCACACAGCAACTGAATTCGACCTAGCTAACAAGAGGGTGTTGACAATTCTGCCGCTTTTGGACTCGAACCTCGGTTCTCCCGGCCTGAGGCGCTGCAGTAACATCAACTGATGCACTTAGCCGCTTCTCCTGGTACGGTTCTCAAGAGAGGTGTAAGTGTAGAGCAACAAGTATACGAAAAGGAGAGAATTTGGGCTATATGAAATGCTTCCTCCTCTTAATCTTGTAAAATACAAAATCTAGATGTATCAGTAATTAATGATTTCAAAGAAATGTAACAATTCAGATACCAATTATTTCAAAAGTATCGCAAATATTAATTATATTGATGATCATTTATGAGTATTGCCGTAGTAATATGTAGTGGTAAATGGGGTGATTTCCACGAGCAAGTAATTTAACAGTTTTTGGCCCGTTTCACTTGAATAGTTGCAAAGATCACAACGTAACTGTTAGATTCTGTCTCTTTAGACTCCTTTAAACGTTTGATAGAATGTCAGCGAACAGGTGAGTTGATTTGAAGCTTCAAGGTGGTAACGTTTGACGGATGGAGCAAAAGTTGTGTAAAATGTGTTAACGAAAGTTTCTTTCGGCTACGTCTTCCTCCACCCGTCGCCGACAGAAGCTCCTCTTGGGCGATCATTGAGTCGGTGGGCGTGGCGTTCAGCCTTTCACAGCCTCAGACTTCAGCGCGGCTCTGGAAGCGAACAGAAACACCACAGCCGCCACCGCACGCCACGCTTTTGCCGTGAGAGCCTCCCCGAGGGGCTCTGCGAAATCAAACACATCTGCGATCCTTTCAAATTCCCAAAATATCCTTTTATGAATGTCGATTCTCGAAATGGTTCGAAGCATATGCGATCAGATTTCGAGAAGTGAAACAAAAGAGTGAAAATTGTTTGGGTGAGCGGTTCAAGTGTCGAAATGGACACGGTTGGATGGCAGTGCTCAGAAACAGAAGACGAGATTTTAGAAGTTCACAACGAAAGCAATTCATTGATTTCATAACGAAAAGGGTGAAAAATATAGGAACAGTTACTGTTATGGACTGGCGTTGATATCAATTACTTTGACATCACTGCTAAACAAGTTTGTGACATTTCATTTAAGACGGTGTGGATAAGATAATCTTCCTTCCAAGCGATTCTTTGATGTGTGCTTCATTAGCTCGAGTCCTCCCAGTGCAGAGGGGGAGTGGCGCTGGGCAATAGAAATAGACTTGCGGCGTTGGAGTGGCGCTGGAGAGTAGTTCGCGGCGTCGCCGTGGGGCGCTGAGGTCGCGAGGGCACTGCTTCACGCATCCGCGCGTTGCGAGTTGGAGGGAGGGAGCTCCGATTTATTGGAAAAGTTGCTCTGCAGGAGAAACTCGACGAGGCCTCGCTCTGCTTCGATGCTCAAACGACATCTCCCATGCTGCAACATTGAGCACCCCTTCAAGACCCACATCGCCTCATCTCTTCATTCATCATCTCTCCCTGCCTCTCCCTTCATGCCTTACCTCTCCCCGCCTCGACCCGGCATCTGTTTCGCTTCGCCTCTTCCCGCCTCTCTTCACTTATTAACGCGTTTGTTTGGTGTACGTAAAACTTGGCAGCTGGTGACAACTTAAATACTAATTTAAACGAACAATATAAAAGAAAAGAACGATAAAAATGATTCTGCATTTATTCATTGGAGCAAAAGATAACAGTAGTGTACTCAAGTTCTTCACGTTGCTTTCGCTTGTTTCGGTAATTTATTGTGCGCGAGGTAGAAAACTACAAAAGATAACTTATAACTCGCTCAATGAGTAACAGAGATAAGGAGTTAAGGAGTAACTGAGACATTATACACATAAATAAGGAAATTCGCATTTACACAACGTACTCAATATTATCATACACACTAAAATATTCTTTTTTTTTTTAAATATTTGATGTTCTATTTTTTGTTGCAGGTGAGTGGAGACAATAAGTACCGCCTCACCCTTGCGAATTGTCAACACACAGTTCTGTCCAGGTTGGTATTTTTTGCTTATATAACGAATATTATATGTAAATAAACATGCACGGCTTCTAAAAGTAGTTTCTTCATCATTAGACGTGAAACAATGTTGTTCTTTTTGTAAGATACATAATTTTGTTTTATTTAAAAAAAATATAATCTATTTCTTGGAGATAATTTACAAATCTTATTGTACTTATGAATACTGAAATGGAAATCGTGTGAAATGAAAATTGGCAGCGAAGATTATGTGAAAATTGCGTGAACTAAAAACTGCTACGACTCTTGTGTGTGCTGGAGTCGCGTCAAGTCAGTTCACACCCGTTTTCGCCCTGAAGATACGTGGCAATTAATTAGCAATAAATTATTTGACATGTTTCATTCCGGAATGTTGACATGGCTGTTCAATCTTGACGCACCTCTCTTTGAGGACGGAAATCCCGCAAGCCGAAGTATAAGTCAGCTCCAAATGTTGTCTTTCAGGGAGGAGGAACACCGCCACTTTTCAGATTATAATCTGCGCTGCAACTGTGGTGCTCATACAATAACCATTTGACGCTCCCAGAATGAATAAACTTCGCTCAGCCGCGAGGGGAGGGTGCGTGGAGGCGAAGCAACACGGAGCCGCGAGGGCAGGCGGCGCTGCTCTCCGTTGCCTCCTCGCGCGCCGACAAATGAATCGCGCAAAGCAGCGACCGCCTCCACCGCCATTCTCTTGACTAATCACCGCCGCGAGCGCGCGTGTTTTGTTTCCCGCGGAGGAGCTTTCGAGAATAAGAAGCGTCGATTGCTCGAAGGCGGCTCTCGTCTCCCGCGCCTCTCAGCTGAAGAAGCGCCGCTGAGCAAATGGCGCCGGGGAAGCCTCAGCGGCGAGATTAAATAAATGATTCGCGTTATTCCCCCGAGAGTCCAAAAGAAGGGAGGGCTAATGCGAAAACGTTTCTTCCGCCCGAGGTCGTTGTTTAAGAAGATCGTTGCGTCTTCGTTGCTTTCTTCGCGAGTTGCATTAGGCGCTGCTTCTCTCGTAATGAACCCGTGCGGCTACTTGCCAGTTGTATGGACTGCCGAAATGAACGTATGTTTCAAAGTATTGGAAAGTGCTTTGTTCTTACTGCTGTACGTGTTTACACAGGAAAAGTAATTTTCACTTAATGAGATGTCTCTTAAAAATCGTCCAAATTTCTGTAAGTAATTGATGTTTTCTACTGACAGATTTCTGTAGGGCTTGGCAGACGCTGGGAGATGAAGTTCAATCTCTCTAGCTGCTCGGTGTTGCAATCTCAAAGGACATTGCTTCATTTCTGTTGCACTACTGAAGTCTTCGGCGGAAACTGTTTCGATATTTTGACAGATTGTTTCTTAATCTTCATAGTTCTTTTCTTCCAGTTCCTATGATTGTTACCTTGCTAAATTATGCTATTAGAGCACTTCGAAGCAACAAAAACTGCTGTATGAGTATTTTCTTCAAGGCGCATCTATGTTACGACATTTTTCTCATGAAAGGAGGATTTTTCTCTTTCGTGATTTCTAATTTATAAAAATGACTGTGTGTGTGAGAGAGAGAGAAAGGGAGAGAGAGGGGAGAGAGAGAGGGAAAGAGAGAGGGAGAGAGAGTGCGGGCTCGCAAGTGAGCGCACGGAAACATCCAGAGGTAAATTTGTTTAATATTCAGAAGAACCTCGAGATTACTGCTCGTTCACCATAAAACGAAAATAAAACGAGAATGAAACACATGTGCCCGAAAATCCGCCGGAAGCTATTGAAAAAACATGAACCTCTGCTAAATGTTTTCTCTGGTGATCCCGCCCGCGCAAATCAGTTTTTCTTGAAAAGAAACTTGATTTATTATTTGTTCTCCAAATCCCTTAATTGCAGCGTGAGTGGGGTGTGTGGGAGGGCAGCGCACTCCAGTCGCCCAGCAACCCCGCCGCTCCCGCTGCCCCAAGGCCCAAAGAGTAATCATCGCCGCTTCCCCTTTATTCAGCGCACTCCTTTCGTCCCCCTCCCGGCCTCCTCCGGCCCCGAGCCCCAGCTCCCGCCCCACACTCCCAATCGCTTTCGACCGGGCTGCCACCTCGCCGACGATTTCGCCGCCCCTTTCCCCCGCGCTCCATCCCAAAGCCACCCACTGCCTCCAAAGCCACATTTCTCACCATTGCAGGCTCAAAACGCAGGCACTGCCGCCTGCACCTCTCCACCAACATCGCTTTTCGCGTGTCCCCTCCACCCGACCCCTGCCAGATGGCGGGCCTCCCACCCGCTGCCCCCGCCTCCCTCCTCCCACGCAAATCCACCTCCCCGCCGCCCCTCTACTGCCCACGTCGCGACGTTCCCTTTTGCCAACCCCATTGCCTCCTCCACCGCTCCAGCGGCCCTCGCCACCTTCGCCCCTCCTTCCCCTCCGCCGCCCCCCTCCTCTCACACCGCACCCCCCACGCCCCTCCTCCCCACAGGACCTCCACGCCACCCGCCTCATTCGGCCGCTTTCACATTTACGGGCGCGCACGCCGTCCCTCCGCCCACGCGGCCGTTAGCGCGCTGAGCCACTCCCGCGCTGGTGGCGCTGCGGCCGCCGCCCGAACCACACGGACAGCGGGGGCGATTCCCCTTCAGTCTAGTCGTTGCTTTCCCTCCGACAGCGGAGATGGCTAGAGATTCTAGTCTTTCCGTTGCTTTCGTTGTTGAAACTCTCGTCAACGTCATGTATCTGTATGGATTTTGAGGTGCTCTCTCCGCTTGCAGAGACACGCTCGGCTTCGAGAGGTAGCTGCAAGATCCCCTTCGCCATCAAATAACTCGGCTTGCGAGGCGTTGCACTTGGTGTGCTGTTGATGTACCATAGAAGCTCTTTTCGCCCGCGGAGGGCATAGTTACGTGGGTGCAGGGGTATGAAGGGGACCCGTGGTGGCACTTGGGGATTGCGAGAAGTGAATGAACGTACTGCGCGCAACGTGGCGGCACCCGTCCGTAGCCACCGGTGGAGGGGGAGAAGCAACAGCCACATTTACGTGTGGAAACACCAATGTTTTTTGGCCATCCGCATAGGCCGAGAGGTACGGGACAAGATACGGAAGACGATGCATCTTTGAAGTGGCCCCCTTGCTGCGTCTCAAGAACAAAGAATTTCAGCGTCTGTGCCCGAGCGCACTGCCGCTATTGCAATCTCCGCCGAGAAGGCCGATGGCTCTTTCGTGAATCTCCAAAGCTACAAACACAAACCGCCACTTCACCCGAGGTTCACTTTGAACAATTCTTCTTCCACACGTCGTCGCGGGATATAAAATGCTCATTTTATGTGCGCTGCTCCATATAAAATCAATTTTCAATTAAATAATCAATGAATTCTCAACTAGTTGCAGCGTCATTCGAATATCACATGTGAATAAATAGTAAAATACAAAGGAAACAAAACGAAATATGACTTCAAATGTACTTTTGTTACTGAACACTGTTATCATTAGAAACAAATTTTAAAAGGATTACCTTCCACGAAATATTGGTTTATTTAATTTGACTATTCCAAGATTTTTAACACATGTTGAACCGGGACAAAAAGGACCCGTGTACCTTGTGAACCAAATGAAAACGGGTTTTCGGTTTTCCCCGGTAGGTCCTTCCCATCGCCAGGGCAGCCAACTTGTCAGGGAAGTTTTAATTGGAAGCGAAACCAGCGGAGGTGCACGCGAGCGCCGTGACATAGCCCTGGCTCGAGGGGGGGGTGGCTTTCGGGGGGCGGTGGGGGACTACCTGCGCGCGGCGCCGCCAGATGGCAGAGCGAGCGCTCCGCTCCTCGCGCACAGGTGCGAAGCGTTCGCCTTCTCAGCCACTAGACGCTGCCTCAATAAACGCTACACACATCAGGACTAGGAAGGGCATTACGACATATTACAATGATATGTGACGCTATGACATTATGACACGTTATATTTTTAACCCTGGCATGGTAGATTTTAATGTCATAGTAAATAAATTTTTTGTATTTTAACTATGATACCACTTTTTTAGGGAAAATGTCTTAGTTTTTCATGTTGTTATGTGCTATTCGGTTTTTATGGAACATATCCAACATGGATGGTGCAATAGTGAAAATATGTGCTCCACAGCCCTGATAAGGGAACAATCATTTCTAGTATTTGCTTCTAAGAAACCAATAAAATAACTCATTATAAATTTCACATATTACAGACTATCATTCCAATACATTTCATCGCAGAGCCGTTAGTATTATTATATTTTATTCTTCAAAAATTTCTTTTTAAGTTATCCCTAATCGACGTTGTCCGTTAAATAGTAATGCAAAAGGGTGTGTAACAAACTTTAATAGAATATGATAATGAATTTTATGTGAAAATTACCACTTGTCTAGAGCCGATTGGCAATTTTTACATTTGGGCACTTTTCTAACAGAGAATGCATTTCCATGAAAATGTTTCTATGTACTTACGATCAATCTACTCGTGAAATCGGCGACCGATCAAGCGTTCTGAATCATCCACTCGATAACCATTTCCTGTCGATGACCACCCTTCTCTCCATCACAACCCCCCATCTGCCCATGCGACCGCTACAGCGCACGTGTCAGCAACGAAAACTGTTAGCACAACCAGCCGCGCCGCCCATCTCCTCGCCAACAATTGATCAGCTCCAAACTGAACAAATCGCCGCTATCGAGGCGGCTGCGAGATGCAATTCCCCGTCGGGCGCTGTTGCGAGCGCCATCCATCGGCCGGGGCGCCAACTCATCATCCTGCGAGAGCGAATCGGCTGCACTTCCGGTGGCGCCGTCGACATCCGGGACGCGGCCGCGTCACCGCTGCGCCCGCCAGGGGGCAGCACTTGCGACAAACAACCGCCCCCTCCCCTTCTTCAGGGCACGCGAGCACGAAACTCGGGACGAAGTTAGGAAAAATAAGAATAACGGATCCGCTTAACTTCTTCCTCGGGATTGAGTTTCCTCGCGTTCAACTTGCGCCCTCACGCAGCTCGCTTGTTTCTTCGGACTGTGGATTTCCTCCTTTCTCCAAGATCTGGGTTTTTAACAACATTCTGCTTCGAAATACGCAGCAATCCGTCTCTGTTATCTTGATCGTTGCTTCCATATTTTTACTGGTGATGCAAATTACAAGGCGAAAGTTCCAAGATATTTGCATAAAAGTTGTTAATGCGAGAGGGAAGAATCAGAACGAAAGTACGAATGGAGTACTGACGAATGAGGACTTTCGGACTACAGACAATAGCTAAGTATTTTACTTCTTCAGTAGGTTTACAATCGTTGCAAATGAGCACCCATATGGAAGTTGAGTACTAAGTGCACGCAAACAAAATAAAATTTGAAATTCTTTGATATCTATTCAAAGAAAACAACTCGCACGACAACTGCGTTGTAGAAAAGAAAGTTCGTGTTGTAGAAATGTGTGCTGTTGCCAAGAATGAACATAAGGAAATAATGACATAAATAATGTTTTGAACATCCTAAATAATGAAATGTTTGTGATGGAACTGACTGAAAGCCGTTTGTCCAGTCAAGTATTAGTCGTTTTGAAATGTACACACTTAGTCCGTAAGAATGTCCTCTTGAATTAATTACTCATGAGCAGATAATTTAAATATACATTCTGACTTTGTTACGTTAATCTTGTTTTTACATTTTTTTCTGGGACATGCACATTATAAGGTCAAAATGTAATATTGCGTTTCAAAAATGCCATGGAGCAGATGTAATCATACACAAAATATTCTTTTGAAATACTCTTAATGAAATGCCACTTCATATTCTGAATCCTGGGCTTCTCTTCCCACTTGAGGCCAATCCAGGTAGATGACGGACAAAAGACAGACGATGTGTGAGCGCCCTCCCCCAAAAAGCTAACTTTTTGGATGTAATTCATGTAAACAAATGTTTATTCAAAACAATTACCACGCACTGGCCGCATCAAAAACAAAAAGTATTCCAATAATGAATATACATATATTTCAATATCTAGATAAGTTTTAAAAATTATTCTTTCAAAAATACTTATGAGAGATATAGTAACGCAAACTGGCTTCCTTTTTTCTGAAATGCTTCCTACTTCCACTAGGAGAGATTTAGCGACAACTTTAATGATGATCAATATCTCGGAAAGTTGTATTAATTTTAAAAATCCTAAAATATTTCCATTTAAATTTTGTAACTTCCTTAAAAGTTTCAAATTTATTAAGCTTCTCGTCGATGTATGCTTTTTTCGTATGTGTCTAAGCATGTACTTTCAACCATGAAACATCCAATAAATGCAGATTAAAACGTGTACAGGAGTTAATCTGGAGAATGTAAAATCTGTGTATTAATACAGACCTAAAACCACGAAAATAATAGAAGAATTAAAATAATCTCACAATTTTTATCATCATTTCGTTAATAAGAAAGCATGTCTTACCCTGTCGTTTTTTGCATCCATTCCATGGTATCGTTCCACGAGTGTGCATTTTATGCCGGTTGTGCCATTTTCATCCAGGGTGGAATCTCTCTCCTGCTGGTTGTCACGTGATGCGGTGTTTAAAAAATGTGTGTGTGTGTGGGGGGGGAAGGAAACATCTGCGATCGCAAGGGAGAACAGCTGAGCGACTGCTCGCCTGTCGGAATCCGGCGGGAAGCTTCTGCTCGAAATACAAGTTGAGAAAAAACGAGCCTTTAAGAAAGATCTGCACAGCCGTAGATTCTTAAGAAATCCTTCCTGGGAGAAGAATTGGAGAAACGACAGCGGGATGTCAAAATGTATTCGAAACATATAAAGCGGAGTTTTTGTTCTTAAATATTATTTTGTCTAACGCGCCTTTAAAGTTCTTGTCTGCGAGGATATGTATGTGAAATTTTATGTTCCTTTGTTTTCTCCACTTTAGTCGGCACACATCCTGATCATCCTTATTCTTCCTTATCTTCAAATACTTCGGGTCCTCCGGTATTCGCCCTAATTTCTAGCAACAGTAGCGGGTGCCTCTCCTGCCTGTTCCCTTCCACGTTTTGGGCCCTGCCTCGCCCTACCTGTCCGAGAGAGGTTATTCTCTGCTGCAGTGCAGAGGTAGTGCGTGTTTGTTGGTAGACCCCACCATACCCCCACCATACCTCCTCCTCATTCAGGCAAACGCCCATGCCCCAGGCGAGATTTGAACCCGCGAGCCTTCAAACCAAGGACGTAAAGATGCAATCTTCTAAAAGATTTCGGCTAGGAGTCTCTCCCATTTATGCTGCCTCTCATTTTCCCATTGATACCATCGTGCACATAACCTGTCTATTACATCATCTTCATATACGTCTTTGGTAAATTGCAGAGCCTATGGAACTGTGGTCCTTGCCGTCATTTGCAATGCAACCAAAGTGTTCCGAACAACGGGATTTACGAAAATGAACCGGGAGTTTTGATTGAACTTTCCCTGACAACCCTCTCTAGGAAGAAAACTGTTTGTAGTTCGGGTACAAACTCGAAAGAAGCTACGTACAAAGAATGAGCCACAAGATTCTCATGCAATTTAGTGTTAATTACGAAACATCTATGATTCTTCAAACAGAAAAAGATGTAACCTGTGGGGGAGAAGAAAAAACGAAGCACATTTTCTTGAGTTCCAAGAATTCCTTCATCTTTCCTACACTTAGTTGAATCACGAAAAAAAGGGCCAATCAGTGTGGTTGTCAATATTAAAACAAGAAATTTTCTCTCCCGACCGTTGGGTTCGCAACAGAAAACGAAAGGATGTTCTTTCACATTTCAGTTGTCGTCTTTACGTTCCATCGTGTTTAAAGATATTTCTGAAATATAACATATTTTTGGAGTTTTATAAGCTCGAAGGCGGGGATCTGATCAAAAGTTCTATTTCTATTCTTATGAAAAACGCTTCCGTGTCTCCATATTTCGATCTCTGAAGTTTCCAAGACTTTTATTTCGTAAACTCGCAGCGACTGCAAGTGGCGGAAGTGTCCTGCTCGTCCACTTCCGGTTCGCAGGAGTTGGAGACGCCCTAACTATCTTTTATTGCTCCGGGGAAATGCTCTCAGAGTTGCCAAGTGAAGTGGACTTGGCAACGCCGCCGGCTCTCTGAGCCTCGTGTGGTGTCTTCTGCCCCGTCGGCCCGCCCCGCATGCGACCGTTCAGGGGCATAGGCCCACCGCCAACTACCGCGAAAATTCCAACAGGGATGGCACTCATGAAGTTGTCCAGAAAGAGCATTGCGTGTGACCAGAAAGGGCGGGGAGTATTTTGGTATTTTGTCGCCATGTCTCCCGGTGCAGCAAGCGTTGGACCTGCCACCTTCCGAGGAATAAAATGCAAGTCATCAGTCATAGTCAACTGTTGAGTAATAAGTAATAAATAAAAAAATAAAATAAAATGAAACTGTCAAACAATCAAATGCGCGCAGAAGGGGACTGTGCGTGTCGGGAAATGCGGAGGCGATGGAGCGGACGAACTTCTGTGGCGCCGTTTGATTTCAGGTGCGGAGGAGGCCAAAGGCTGGAATGAGAACGCGTGACGCCCGCACCGGGAAAGAACAAATAGTTTAGAGAAAGTCTGATCTCGAAGTGAGACGGCAGGTTTTTGGAGAGACCATTTGGGGGAATGCCAGAATTGGAACGGTCAAGACGCAGTGGGATGTAGGTGTTGTAAAGGCTTAAAGGCCTTCACCCTAGATTCAAGGGAAGTTGTTATTGATAAAATAGTTTCTCCACAAAAAGTATTGATCATTCACATTTGTTCATTTATTGGTTTACATTAACTTTCAACGTACAAACAAAAGGAAATTGTCGTAATTCTGGGAAACATATATTAAAATATTCCAATAATTGATAAATAGCTTTCATTTATTTTTAATCCTACTGTTCATTGGTTTTCTTCCATTGTTCTCATTATGAAATATTTATTATGAAATAAACAAGTTACATGCTTCACTAGGACACTGTTTGTTAATTTCATGAAAGTACTCCGTAGTACCCAGGGTTGCCTTTTTCGCAACATCTCACATCTAGATGGGTAACAATCCAGCCCCCCAAAAAACAATTTTTCATTATAGCAATATGAAATTTCAATTATCAATTTCAAATATAGCAATGTGTAGCAAATAGGGAAAAATTCTAAAATTAAATAGGTTAATATAAAGAACCATGCATTTCGAAGAAAAGCTAAATGCAGCAAAATTAGTAATAAATAAAAGTACTCACATGGAAATGTATCATCTTTAACGTTATAATCTTAAAACTGGAATTACTTTCTTTCAAAAGCACTTCTGGCGTATTGAAATGAGAAAGCCAATAGAGAAAATCTAAATACTTGGAGAATTTTTACATTCACGACTATAAAACACAATTATATTTGTATGATCACCCTAGAATTCAAGTTTTACCTCTCTTTCTTTCACGGATTACATTTTACGAGTAAATGAAACAAGTTGAATGAACTTCTGATGTTCGTACGAAGTTTAGTCTTCTCTGTCTCAGGTTGCTTCTGTCTACGTAGACAAGAGCTTCTCATGAGCATGTCTCTGTTTTGCGTCATGCGTTGAAAACTGTCGACGGTCTGAGCAGCAACACTCTGTCATAGTTAACTACTAAATGCCAAGTTTCTTGCTTTGTTCTTCTTTGTCGTCAGTTTTCCGGTTTAACGAGGTCGTTCTACCTACAGACGCCGCTACATACCACGAGGGAAAAAGAAAGCATTAATGTTGATTTTGCAGTAATAAATTAGGCAGAATTCTGTTGGAACTTTGATGAGAAAGTTATTCAGCCCACAGCCAAAACTCTGGAAACTTTCCTCGTGCACGCAATGTTATCTTGAAATTATAATACCTTTGTTCTCTGTTTTATCAGCGTACATATGAGCACATGAATATTTTGAACTTTTAGCACATAGTTCGTAATGTAAATAATTTGTCGATTTTTCTTTCCAACGAAATTGTACGCCGGATAGAATGCGTATGTATTGTCATTATTCCCCAAGCAAATAATTGCAGACTGGTAGATCGTGGGTTCGAGTACCAATGGCATTGAAATTTTTCTCCAGAGAACTTCGCACACTCCCGCAGCAAGGATGTGGGTTAAAAGGTGGGATTTGTTTGTTGTGTGTACTTTCCTATAAAACTTTCGAATTTTCGAAAAATTAAAGATATGTTTTCGGTTCTCTTGGGTGTCGTTTAGGTAAATTTTTCAAGAGAAAGTTGACAGTTGCATTTATTACGAGAAAGCATATGCTGTTATAGTTACACTAGTTGATGTCGCACATCAGGAAGAAAAATTAGAAAATTCAAAAACGCATACTTTTCAGTACAGTTCATACACTGAAACGATAGGGTATTTATCGTCACACTATTCTTAAACCTCGTTATTCGATGTTTGCTATGTATCGTATTCGAAAGTTGTTTTTATTATTGGTTCTTCGTGAAATTTCTTTCAATCAATTTCGGAACGATTCCATTGCAACTTTGTATTTAATATAGCATTTATTTTTACCTTTAATAAATAAATTATTTAAGTATCCTCGACTTTAATTTATATTATCAGGAGAATAGTCCAGGAATAATTTATAGACAATCAGTATGATTTCAGTTTGGCAATAAATTTTATATAAAACCAAATTGACTGTCCATAAATTAATCCTGTACCATTTTTCTGATAATATACTTTATTAAATAAACTACATAATATATTGTATTTGTATTATATAATTTGTCAGTGATCAAATTACCACTAATTGTATGAGTTTGTGCATAATACCATGTTGTCTCTGTGTAATTGTGTAACTGTAACCTAACTCTCTAGTAATTTTCGTATCTAGTGTTGTTAGTTATAATGTTTCCCCTTTTAAGCCCATGAGTGATTAGTGATACTCTGATTCATTGTCTTTCTTGAGTGAATTCCAGTTTCCTCCCCCGCTCCATCGCCATCTGTCTCTTGTCCCGTTCTCTCGCTGTCTCCTATCACTTTCCATCCGCTCCTTCTGTCTTTCCTCGCCTCCCTTCCTCCCCCACCTCCTCCTCCTCTGCGCCACTTATACCACCATTAGCGCTTCCGCATTTGTGTCTGATCCACTTCATACTTTTCTAATTGCTCTCTTCTCCCTGCACTGGTTCTGGTGCTGCTCTCGTTTACTCAGCTCCCACCTTCTCGCCCCGCCATTCCGTCCCCGGCCCCAAGTCCCCTCTCACTCTCTCCCACCCATCCCTATCTTCCCCTCTTTGGTGTGTAACCCATCGCCAAATCTTACACATCATTTTCTCTTTTATGTTCTCCTTCGCACCTACCTCTCTTCTCGTTTTTAGCCTCCGCTCCCTGCTAACTTTTCTCTCCCCTCGTTCACCGTCATTATTCTCTCTCCTCCCTACCTTCCCTCTCTCCTTCGTGTCGTCGTTCCCTGCTTCAGCTCCTCCCCTCCCTCGTCGCCGCTTCGTTGCCTTAAAAGGCCGTGCAATGTTGAGCGCTAGTGGCGGTGTGGCGGGGTGGGGGGTGTCCCACGCGGGCCCCGTCTGTAATTACCTGCGCCGTTTCATTATTGAGGCGATATGAAACTGTTAACGGCAGCGGCCGCCTTTTAATTAGAAGCGACTCAGCGGCGCACCTAGGGCGAGGAGGGGAGGGGCGGGGTAGAGGAGGGGAGGGGAGGGGAGGCAGGTGCAGATTGCATAGGACCGTGAGGCGCGGAGTTGCGATCGAGTTGTTTCGCAGCGGAGTTGAGGCGGAGTGGGGGAGTGTTCAGAGGGTGATTGATGTATGAATGTGTGCATGAGGCTGTGTTTCCGTGAGAGCCTTTTTGGTTCCAACCGCCGAACGCTCTCACTTTCGCCTAACAGAATGGAAATTATACAATGTTCTGAACTTTAATTGTCTCCTTCAAACATTCTTCTTCTTCTTCTTATTATTATTATTAAAATAATAAAACATTGAGATTCCTGCCTACTTTTCTTTCTTTTCATTTCTCTTAAGGAGACAATCTATTTTCTACTGGTTCCTGTTACTTTAATATTTGGATTCATTTGACTTCACATTTCGTTTTTTCACAGTATATAATTTTTGACGAAATAACATTTTGTGACTATTTTAAAGAGCTCTTTGTAAAGTACTAATTGGCTTTTCCCTGTTAGTGCTACCGCAACCATTGACCTCAGACTCAAATTTGAGGACTAAAGCGCTACCCGAGATCACGGCTGTTCCCGACACCATCGGTCGTTGGTGCAACGGACAGCAGGCGGCAAGAGCCTTTTATCGACCACTTTCAACGAACTATCAAGTCTTCTTCAGGTTGCAACCGGCTACCTAAGGAGCAGATCTAGGGACGGTCGGTGCCTCTACAATACTTTGCGCAAAATGTGGGCTGTTCCAAATAAAGCGATTTCTTTCACTTCCCAGTCTTTTGAATGACCTGGGAGTTTAGACAGGTTCTTACACAGATTATTCGGAACAAACCCCAGAGCTCCGATAACTATCGGGACGACCTGAGCTTTTACGTCCCACGTTTGGTTGATCTCGATTTCCAAACTCTTGCTTTTAAGACTTTTCTCTGCCTCGTTAGTTAAACATTTTGACCGGATGGCACAGCAACATCTGCTAGTAGACACAGTTTTTTCTGAAAATTGCAGATAACAATATCCAGTTTGTTTGCGGCTATCGTGTGATCAGTTTGAATTAGTAGTCGTACAATATAGTTTCGAGTCCAACAAATGTCACTGGTTTTGGTGAATGTCAGGTCTGCCTATGGAGATAATTACACACCCTGTCATGCCGATTCAAGTATACGGTCTTGGCTATAATTGGACACGCTGAGACATTGTGATCAATGGTTTCTGTGTGTTTCTGGCAAATGCGCCATTTATCATCTTGGAAAATTTTGATAACCACTTTATGAAAATGTTTTCTCAACGCCTGATCTTGGGCAGCTATTACAAGTACTTCTGATTCTGAATTCATTCTTCCTCTTTAATCCACATAAATTATTTATCTTTATTAATCTGCACCTTGTCCATGTATTTTAGATACTGTCCATGGAGTAGTTTATCTCTCTGAGATTTCTTTGCCATTTTTGTGCCTCACGTTTCATGTTAAGTCGCATCAGTTCAGTCTCTGTTATTCTATGTGTTTTGCATAGTCTTGTTCGCAATGCGTTTTGCTAACTTACGATGCAACTGTTTCCCAGCCTTCGGTCAGATTTCATGACCTGCCATGAGAGGTTTATCGTGATGGTTGGGTTCATACTTTCTCATCCCGACTGTTGATGTAAGGCTGAGCCGATGTAGATAATCAATACTTCCTTTTTACAATGATTATGTTCGTTACAATACTTCCGACTGTCCCGAGTAAGCCAGTGATTGCTCAATGCACCGATGAGTGTTTAACAAATCAATTGATGAACACTATTCCAATAAGTTCACAACGAATTAGTGAAAGCGCAACAAATCAGCGAAAGTCAATACTTCGCTACAGTGTGTGAACGAGCAGTCTACTTCCCAGAAACTGCTGACATTGTTCACGTAAGGTCAGAAGCCGCAACCACCAGCAAATTAAATTTATTAAAACAAAACCTAATTTAATCTTAGAAAACTGTCCTCTCCTTTTAGCAAGAACCGCAGATGTTTTTGGACTTGTTCGTATCAAAACATCCTTAATGATTTTGGGGACATTTAAGCCCCAAACATTGAAATTCTAATGTAGTAGAAATGTAGGTACTTTTTATTGCAGTCCAAATAAAATGCAATAACTGTGCGTTCGTACTTCCAGCGTTGCGGTACTACACCACACCGAAGCAGCGTTGCCACATTGTCCAGAAAGGGATTTCGTAT
>JAHLJT010002630.1:33618756-33784069 GCA_031308135.1 Acheta domesticus
TGTTCAGAGGGTGATTGATGTATGAAATGTGTGCATGAGGCTGTGTTTCCGTGAGAGCCTTTTTGGTTCCAACCGCCGAACGCTCTCACTTTCGCCTAACAGAATGGAAATTATACAATTTCTGAACTTGTTAATTGTCTCCTTCAAACATTCTTCTTCTTCTTCTTATTATTATTATTAAAATAATAAAACATTGAGGATTCCTGCCTACTTTTCTTTCTTTTCATTTCTCTTAAGGAGACAATCTATTTTCTACTGGTTCCTGTTACTTTAATATTTGGATTCATTTGACTCACATTTCGTTTTTTCACAGTATATAATTTTTGACGAAATACATTTTGTGACTATTTTAAAGAGCTCTTTGTAAAGTACTAATTGGCTTTTCCCTGTTAGTGCTACCGCCAACCCATTGACCTCAGACTCAAATTTGAGGGACTAAAGCGCTACCCGAGATCACGGCTGTTCCCGACACCATCGGTCGTTGGTGCAACGGACAGCAGGCGGCAAGAGCCTTTTATCGACCACTTTCAACGAACTATCAAGTCTTCTTCAGGTTGCAACCGGCTACCTAAGGAGCAGATCTAGGGACGGTCGGTGCCTCTACAATACTTTGCGCAAAATGTGGGCTGTTCCAAATAAAGCGATTTCTTTCACTTCCCAGTCTTTTGAATGACCTGGGAGTTTAGACAGGTTCTTACACAGATTATTCGGAACAAACCCCAGAGCTCCGATAACTATCGGGACGACCTGAGCTTTTACGTCCCACGTTTGGTTGATCTCGATTTCCAAACTCTTGCTTTAAGACTTTTCTCTGCCTCGTTAGTTAAACATTTTGACCGGATGGCACAGCAACATCTGCTAGTAGACACAGTTTTTTTCTGAAAATTGCAGATAACAATATCCAGTTTGTTTGCGGCTATCGTGTGATCAGTTTGAATTTAGTAGTCGTACAATATAGTTTCGAGTCCAACAAATGTCACTGGTTTTGGTGAATGTCAGGTCTGCCTATGGAGATAATTACACACCCTGTCATGCCGATTCAAGTATACGGTCTTGGCTATAATTGGACACGCTGAGACATTGTGATCAATGGTTTCTGTGTGTTTCTGGCAAATGCGCCATTTATCATCTTGGAAAATTTTGATAACCACTTTATGAAAATGTTTTCCTCAACGCCTGATCTTGGGCAGCTATTACAAGTACTTCTGATTCTGAATTCATTCTTCCTCTTTAATCCACATAAATTATTTATCTTTATTAATCTGCACCTTGTCCATGTATTTTAGATACTGTCCATGGAGTAGTTTATCTCTCTGAGATTTCTTTGCCATTTTTGTGCCTCACGTTTCATGTTAAGTCGCATCAGTTCAGTCTCTGTTATTCTATGTGTTTTGCATAGTCTTGTTCGCAATGCGTTTTGCTAACTTACGATGCAACTGTTTCCCAGCCTTCGGTCAGATTTCATGACCTGCCATGAGAGGTTTATCGTGATGGTTGGGTTCATACTTTCTCATCCCGACTGTTGATGTAAGGCTGAGCCGATGTAGATAATCAATACTTCCTTTTTACAATGATTATGTTCGTTACAATACTTCCGACTGTCCCGAGTAAGCCAGTGATTGCTCAATGCACCGATGAGTGTTTAACAAATCAATTGATGAACACTATTCCAATAAGTTCACAACGAATTAGTGAAAGCGCAACAAATCAGCGAAAGTCAATACTTCGCTACAGTGTGTGAACGAGCAGTCTACTTCCCAGAAACTGCTGACATTGTTCACGTAAGGTCAGAAGCCGCACCACCAGCAAATTAAATTTATTAAAACAAAACCTAATTTAATCTTAGAAAACTGTCCTCTCCTTTTAGCAAGAACCGCAGATGTTTTTGGACTTGTTCGTATCAAAACATCCTTAATGATTTTGGGGACATTTAAGCCCCAAACATTGAAATTCTAATGTAGTAGAAATGTAGGTACTTTTTATTGCAGTCCAAATAAAATGCAATAACTGTGCGTTCGTACTTCCAGCGTTGCGGTACTACACCACACCGAAGCAGCGTTGCCACATTGTCCAGAAAGGGATTTCGTATTAGGCTATCCGTTTGCACCTTACAATTATCGTACGTGAATAATACTCGGTAAATGTTACTGCAATGGATTGCGTTTGATATGTATAATCGATTGTTTTGTTACATAAACCATTTCTCTGGTAAATTCATTAATCCTCCTCACTGGACACTTTCCTTAGATTATTTCTGTTTTAATCTATCTCGAAAAATAAAATGGCGACGTGTAGAAAACAGTGCCAATTGGATTGCGAACATTTACATGTGAAAACGTAATTTTAAAGGCTGGTTGTTCAATTCCATAAAACGCTGTTTTCTCGTTTTTAATAAGAGTAAATTCTCTCGTAATATATACAAATATACGGAGAACATAACAGGAGTCTCGTACAAGTTGGACTGATGAACATCTAGCAAAACGTTCCCTTCCTGGCTTGCTTTAATGTCATCGCAACAAATTTAAAAGCGCATCGTTCTCTGAAAAGGCAAATAACCTGAGGAAGTCAGAGCACCCTTCCCCTTCAGATGCGCCTTGGAAGAACTAATTCGCCGCAAGAATAAAAGATCTCTCCGCTGTTCGTATTGCTCATCCGGAGCCCCGGTGGTGCCAAGACGAGCGGTTAAATCGCGGCCATAACGCACCGAATGCAAATGCGGCAACGCTGCAGAAAATAAAGCCACGTTGCGCCCCCTCTCTTTTGTTTTCCTCCGCACTGGCGCCAAACAATAAAGCAGTTTTACCGCCGCACCACCAGAGGCGCTGCCGCCGCCGCCGCTGTTGTGGTCGCAGCCCTTCACGCGGGCAGCCACCCACACAGGCAGGTGTGTCACAGATGGCACATCACATGCGACCCTTTAGGATGTTTAGTGCTCTTTGATTAGTAAGTTATTACCCCAAACTTTTTGGCTGTAGCCATTTACTGAATAAGTGTAGTTGTGATAGCTTCAGGGTGATGCTGCCGCAACCAATTTTTAAAAAAATTCCGTACTAATGTTTCCATTCGTTTGACTTGTTTGTGCCAGGTTCGCTGTCAATATGATCACCCGCCCACTTGCCCCGCCACCCACACGCCGGCCTGCCCAAGCCATACAACTCCTCTCACTCTGACACCTAACACTCCCTCCCGTTGGCTCCAGCGCTCCCTTCACCGCCGGCCCTCCCACTCGCCCACAGGCCGCCCCACCCCTCACACGCGCACAAGCCCCATCCCCGCTGCCGCTCCCTCGCCACGCTCACCTGCTCTGCACTGCTCACTCTCTCGCTGCCACTCTGCGAGCCACCGTTCATCCCCAACCCATCATCACGAGCGTCAACCAGGGGGCTATCCTCCCCATTGGCTCCCTCATATTCCACTTCTTCATTTCCTTTCTTATTTATTCTTTCTCTTTCTCCCAGTTTATCATTCTCTTCTACCTTGATCACCTGCAACCTGGTTGTCCTCTTCTTATCCGTTTGCTCCTATGCACCCTATCATCTGTGCCACTTCATCGCCACAACACCTCTTCCTTTCCCCTTTTCGCGCTCCCTCTACCTCCCTCCACAAGGCTCTTAAAACTGGTTAACACGTTTCCGAATGAGGACGTGGCTAATTGCTCTACCTTGCAGAGTTCCTCTCGTACCTTGGCGACCGCTGCGGCGAGGTGGGAGTGTGGCTTTCCCCGCCGCCTAATGAACCACCAGCGATATTTCATGAGTGTGTTAATCCCTTTTAAGGCAATCCGAGTGCGTTTATCCGGAGGGCGGTCGCCGGAGGGTGCGGGGGGGAGGGGCGTTATGTGAGGATTCCGTGGAGCTTATTCCGTCGCCTTGCTGTGCGTTGGCTGGCGGCGTGGGCCTCCTGAGGGAAGGAATGGGCAGAAGACGCTCTCCTTGAAGCGCCTGCGTCCGAGGGGTGGAGGCTTCCCAGTGCGGAGTTCCGAGTAGCGACATCGCTTAGTCCCTCGGCCACTGGCTGGAGGAGGACTCCAGCGGGCGCTGCCCGGTTTGCGAGTGTTCCCTCGTTTCTTCTCTCAACACAGGCGAATGTCGAGCGCCACCCTAGCTGGAAGGGCCAGGGCTGTCTTTCCTTCTCGCCCTTGACTCTCGCACTCGAGCACTCTGCCTTACCGTGCATGTCGGGTGCTTGGAACTTGTCCCAGTGGGCGGATCCGCAGCCGACGCACAGGCCCCAGCAAGGAGCGACACCGGCCGCGCCCGGAGTGCAACATCCACTCTATTTACGGGACTAACGAGCATCGCTGTTTGCGCACGCGAAAACACAAAGGCGAGGTGAGAATTTCCAAAGCACCAGCGATATTTAATAGGACTGCTCCACGAAGGAGGTTTATTCATGGAGACTTTCCATTCTTCCTTTCCACTTCTTCGTTTTGTTTTAATCTTTAACAGTTACGATTTTAATTTTTTCACGGTACAACATTTGACCTTTCATTTTACACCTCGTTTTAAGTTTATTCAAAGTCCCTAATAGAGTTTCTGAGCTCTGAGGAACGTTTTTAGTATAAAAACTGCTCTGATTAAATATGATATCGATCTACTGCGAATTATCGTTTTCTGAACAAAGCTGAACTGTGTAATATAATTTCGTTACTTATTTGAGAATAATTTTAGAGGTGAATGTATCACTTGTATGGATTTAACACATCTGGAAATTAATTCTTTCTTACCATTTTATCTACTAGATCATAAAATGAAATTGCACATAAAATATAATGTCAAGGAAACTCATTTTTTGTAAAAAAAACCTACATTTTAATTCGCTATTGACAACATTTTGGCCTTTATGAAAGAATTTTTTGCAGAATCAACGAGCATACAAGAATAAAAAAAACTCTTATTAACTGTAAGACATTAAAAATGTGTTCAAATATACCTCAGTGCCCGGTTTGTGAAAAATTACATAAATCAAACTGCAAAACACTTAGAGATCCAAATTAAACGTTTGCATCTTACGAAGAAATGTGAAAATTAGCTAGCGATGTTAAATAATCCTTTAGTTCATACCGTTGGATAGGGCACTTAAAATGGAAGATGAGCAGTTGGCGAGAACATGGAACGTATAAAGAAGGGACTGTGACGATAGCGAAGGGGGAATTGGACTGAGAGAGATAGAGAGTATGCGTGAGGATAAGGGGAAGGGGCGAGGGCGAGGAAAAAGGGCAAGGGCGTGGACGAAGGCAAATACGCTGTGTGTGAGGCAGGTTGTGGGCGGGGACGAAGGAGAGGCCAGAGGGGCGATGAGGAATGTGAGGGTGGGTGAGAGGGAGAAGGTGATGGTGGGAGCAGCGCGAGATGCCGCTGTGTGCGTGAGGATGCGCCATCTGTCTGCTGACAGCTTAACCACGCACTGCAGCTCCTCCACTGCCCAATTCCTCCCCTTCTCTGCCGCTAATGGCGCCGAAGGCACCGCCAGGAAACATCACTTCGCAATGACTCTGCTCCTGCCCTTTGCAAACACGCGCTTCTCGCCCCATGTGCTCCCTCAGACAACGACAATCCACAGGACGGTGCTAATTAAGCAGGAAGCGGATGCCTCAATGGGGAAATGAGGAAGGACGTGCAAACCAGATAGGCATCAAGCCGTTTGTTATCGTCTGCGGAGTAATACGATGAAACACGCGGCGAAGAGAGAACATTTCCTTCCGTTAAAACAAATCGGCAACAAGAGCCATTTGAAATGGAGACTCAAGCAGACTGTTAGTTCTCTTGTTTATAACGGACTCTGGGAAGAGCTGGAAAAAACCTCGCAGGAGCCAGTGCAGTTCTGTTTGTCGGGTGCGCTAGAGGTTTCTCGATGAAAGGAGATGTAAAGACAGTTAACTGAACATATGACTGTAGATGTGAAGACAGTAGTTATGAAGAGTACCTCAATCCCTTAGAAGACAGTTGCGTTTATTCGGCGGGTATTGTGTTGTGAAAAATTATAAACTTCTTTTTCATCGGAAAATAATACTCATCTTCAGTCGTCTTACTTTTGAAAAGAAAAATAACTTTTCTCGTAGAATCTTAACATATGTTTACGCATGTGGCCACATGCCTAATCGTCGTGACGGTTTAAAAACGCTATCAAAATATTTCCAAAGGTTACAAGTGTACTTATAAGGTGTTTCCACTAAGTGATTGTGTAAAATGTTTGGAAATTGCTGGTCTTTTCAGCAACATAAGCTGTATGAATTCCTTTCATCAAAATCTTCAATGACATAAATGTGTGCATGTTCGACGAGTTTGTGAAAATAATCGTAT
The DNA here is from genome assembly GCA_031308135.1 of Acheta domesticus. Lineage (NCBI taxonomy): Eukaryota > Metazoa > Arthropoda > Insecta > Orthoptera > Gryllidae > Acheta > Acheta domesticus. The sequence continues at coordinate 33,625,059 of JAHLJT010002630.1, forward strand.
CTGAAAATTGGATTCTATTATTATTAACGAACCCTGTTTGTTGTTTATATGAAAATAATCTGCGCTCTTTTCATCACCCCTGCCTTGGAAGACAGTGGCAAACTACTTACGTGATCACCTGCTCAGAAAATGCTATAAAGCGTTTCTATTAGCTCTCTCCGCCCGAGTGCAGCAGAAGTATATTGGAAGAAAATGGTCATATTGTCCCTTATTTACTTTCTGACAGTCGAAGAAACACGGAATTATACTCAGATGTCTTCTTAGGTAGGGTGCTTAAAGAGTTCAAGATATTTTTGAATGTAGTAAAAATGTTCTCGTACTGTATTTACTAATGCTGACCAAAATTATTTTATCTCAAAATTTTCCTCATTCTCACCACAGATGAGTGCCTAATTCCGAATTCTTTCCTATCAATTATTAATGTTTTACAGTTTTAAATTTTACGGGCTAATTCCTATATTGAACTTCGAATTTGTCTATTTCTCCAATGGAATCACTAAAAAATGTCACCCTCAAAAAATTACGTTTTATTCTAATCGATTCAGCTACTAGCATTAAATTATATTGTTCGTTCTATGTCCCGAATAAGAGAGCGTTTTTCTATTGACCAGATCCTTAACTTCCATTGCAGTGTTTCTATATTTATATCTTTCGGACTATATACGCCACCTGCATTTCCAATGGACGTCTACAAAAGACCCTGCATAGCGCAATCCCTGCCCGTACCGCGACGCTATGTTTTTTTCTCTCTTCCCGATCGTAATTATAGTTTCTCGTCCCTTTCGTATCAATTTTTTTCTAATTAAGATTGTGTACTTTGGTATATTACAATATTCCTGCGACGAGCCAATTTTTCTGATACGTTTTCTAATGAATGTAAGATATCTCAATGTTTATTGTTTATTACAGTCACAAAACATTCGCATGAATCAATGTTGTAATGCCTGGTGACCAGACGCTGTAATGTGGTGTGTTTTTGTTTCGCTGGTCCCGTTGCGACCTGCGGGTGGCCTTGAGCGGGCAGCCGTGGAGCGGGACCGATCGTCGTCTGTTTCAGGAACAGTTGCCGGCGAGGGAGGGGGGAAGGAGGGGTAATGGCTTGCGGCACATGCCACCGAATTCATCCTCTGCGCATGAGCAAAAGAAAGCGATCTGCGATTGGTGCAGATTTCGAACGCGTTTCCTCCTTCAAATTCCAACGTTTCAGTTACGTATTTTGTGTTTCTCTGGGTGACGAGTCTGTGAAGCACTTGATTTCATTTTGTGAGTTAATTACTTTAATATTTGAATTTCCTGTTAAATTAAGTACTTTTTAAATTCTCTATTGATGTAGTAGTACAATATTTGCTAAACTCATTATACATGAATCAAATCACTGAAAGAGAAAAGTGTGCAAGTATTACGGGAGGTTCATGTTGTGCCGTAGCATCCATGTTGGAGACACGGCCCTTGTAAGAATGCAAATACTGCAAAGTAGTACATCGAATATAGTGCATGGTATTTCAAGTAACAAAATCAATTCATATTACTATATCAATTATGGTGCATCGTGTAAAAATGTTATGATAGAATAATAGCACAATCTTGGGCAGGTACGCTTTGATGCATCCGTGTGATTAGAATAATATTCCAAGTCTTGTGAAGGGAAGTAGAAATATTTCGAACCAATTTCCCATTAGTCATTAATCAATGAATGAAAGAAAGGAAGGAATCTCTAGTATAACATAATATCGGACGTATTGAAAACCTCTGGTCTCAGCAACGTCTCAGAACGAATCTCCCGCATCAAAATATTTAAAGATACTACTATTGTGAACGCTGGACAATCTTGGGAAAATATTTGTATGTGATAATCAATTTATATCATTTGGAAAATGATACTTTATTGTTTTACGTGAAAAGTGTAGGCGGATTGAGGATGTTAATAGTAGCAATGATGTATTGTCTTCTAATTTTTTAATAAACAGGGAAGAAATTTTGTGGTAATGCCTGAGATATACGTAATGTCAGCCATGTTAAAAATCAGTTGCTGGATTTAAGGATCTGTAAGTATCAGTTAAATGAAACTTTCCGACTTCAGAAATTCAATTGAAATTAATATTACGGTAATTAAATTGTCAAAACGTGTAAAACTATTGTTATGATGATTTCTGTTATAAGAAATATCTGGATCGTTTGCTATGTGTGATTAATATGATAACCATGCAAAGCAGAAGTTCTTGCAACGTTTCAAATTAAAATATTAGATAGCAATTGGGAAATGGATAATCTAGATGTACATATTTGCAGAATATTCATAGAAATGATAAATACCTTTTATCACTATTTAAACTTAGGTTTGATACAAATTATACACCGCTATGTTAAAAATGTCACATTTAACTGGACACTTTCGTGATCTAAACCCTCTTGTGTATTTTTCAGGTAGGGGCAATTAACACTTCTGTGCAGCCTCATTCTGGTGATTTACTGTTCGCGAACCAGTAAATGTGAGTTAATCCTCTTCAAATACTTTTTGTTGTAAATGTGTGTTCATTCCGAAATGAAAGTTTGAATACTTATGTATTATTATAAATGTGTAGATCGGATTTAGTGATCAAACTACTTAGGACAGTCTTAAATGTCTCGTCGTTATTTCATTTATTGGTTTTGTGTTTTTATCTACATATATAAATAAAATCTGTACTTATATATTGATAACTGAAACCTAACTTGTAGTTTAGAGGTATAGATTGAGGAAACCGTAGTGCACCTCTTAGTTTACGTCTAAAAATATTTTTTGGAATGAATGTAAGAAGTGTTAGGATGTGGCTCTGGTTAGGATGTTGTGTTATGAGTTATGTGGGTTATGTTTGCGTCAACATTGCTGGATATGTATGCGATGTGGTAAATAAAGGGTTAAATATTCGGTTCGTTATGTAATTATTTATTTGTTATAAATTGTGAGACAGCTGCAATTGCTCTCGTACATTGCCTTTGTGTTATTTGTGGAATATCCAGGCTTCCTTTGACTGGGTTGATCAATATAGGGCTTGCGTAGAACTGGGGGCTTTGAGGATAGTTTTAAAAAAATAACATGGCCTTACTTAGATGTTCTTGTTGTGTAGTCGTTGTGTTTGTACATTTTTTTTACGAAATACTTGCTATTTTTATGCACTTTTTGTCTCACGAATTGAAAGTAATTACATTACTTTTGTCTAGTACTGGAAAGCTGAACAGTAAGACAGAAACTAAGACGTAGCAAAAAAGAAAACCTTTTAGAATTAGTATTCGTAGTGCAATTTATCTTGTATCTTTTATTTTTATTGAAAGCTACTATCTATAAATGTGCGGTTTAATGTAGGGAAACATTAATTAACGTTAACAGTTTTTGCTTTCAAATGTTTCCTATTTCGACACCGGGACGACATCCCCCTCCTCCGTTTGACCGTTACAAGGTCACTGAAGCAAAGTGTCGGAATGACGTCACTGTTGTAATGTATTCGGACCAGTAAGCTCCAGAAAACTGCGTTGACTGTTCCAATTTGGCATTTTCAGAGCGAACAATATGTAGTAGGACCTGTCCGGGCTTTCGGCACATTTGTGCTTCTATACAAGTCTAAGGGTGCATATTTTATTCGTGAATTACCCATTTCATTTCATACTCGTGTGAAATACAAACCAACATAACATTGTTGATCCTGATGCAGGTGTTAACACCCAAAAGATGGAAATCACTTGGAGAAAAGCAGAACAACGTAACAAGCTGAAATGCGGAACTCATCGCGCGATGCTGGAATGCGCTTATTTATGTGAACTCATGTGCCAGAGGAAAAGCAAAGGAAGATTTGTTTAATGAAATGTTAAATGATGTTGCTAAATTTTGGTCTCCGTCATCGAAGCAGTAATTAGTGAGTTTTTAAGTGAAGGTTTCAGAGAGAACTATTGAAGTGTAATATAAAAGTTTTGTGGATCAGCAGGAGTGTGGGAGCGGCAGCCCCCAATGGAGCACAGTTTAATTAGAAATACAGTAGTAGTATTACTATTAAATTGTAGGAATAATATGTGCGTTTTGTATAAAACGAATGCTTAAATATACCGTGTAAATACTGATAAACCTAAATCTCAAGTTCATTTGTTCAACTTATTGAGAACCGACTCCTAACTGGTGAACGAATTTTTCACGTTAAAGGAACGGGCACCGTAAACTTTCTTCTAGTGAACTGGTGTATGTATAACGGTAAAGACTGCTAAGGTCTATCTGCAATGACGCTAAGACTGCTTTCGGCATAGTCCATCATTATTCTCAGTACTTTTCACGAGAAAATTGACACTCACTCACCCATTTGATAAAGTTTCAAACTTCCCTTAAACTCTTTTACCTCTTGTTCTATTTTTCATTCGCCCGTTAAATGAAGCAGAGCATTTCTTCCGCCGCGTATCTCTCACTTGCGCAGTTCGTCTCGGCTGATGGAAGATTCGCGGAGGATATTCAATCTCCTCGACCTCCATCTCATCACGCCTCGCGCCGCTCTTTTGTTTCGGCAACGCGATCCGCCGCCGCCGCGAGGCGCCACCATCGCGCCATTCGATGCGTCGCCACCAGTGGCGCTGCGGTCGGGTTTCTTAATCCCACCACCCCTGCGACACAGGAGATTTTCATCATCACGCCACGGCGGGAGAAAAGATATAATCATTTGCTGCTTCGACGGAGACAACTCTGGATCATTCTCACTTGTGACGGAATCTGATCGCTAAAGTCTTACTAAAGGCGTAATAATATTAATAATAATAATAATAAAAAAACCTATGAAAGGAAGAGCTGTAGAAAACATACAAGAGAAAAGTATTATATGCACTGTACGGAAAATCGACAACCCCCAACGATTATTTTTCATGACATTCAGTACTTTCTCTCCCAGACTAATGCAATGAAGAAAGTTTACAAATTATGGAACCGTGCAATCGCTCATACTCGTGAACACAGAGTAGTTAAACATGTTTCTGAACATGTAATTCAACTGTTTGTATCTACCAAGACTTGTACATGTGGGCCTTAGTTCACTACTGCAAGATATCTTGCTATCTACCTTAAATAAAAATGTGATACATCATTATAATGATTATCACTAAGTATTTGTGTACTTGTAGAAAGTACTATTACTTTGGGCAAAGAATATAAAAATATATCGTTACCCTAGGCATTACTCGCATCCCGCATAAGTTGGTGTCTCTAATTTCGATAGTAACGTGTATTACAGCGTAACGAATGTTGCAACTTAAGCCATTAATGCCCAAAATAATTTTGTAATCTACAAAATATTTCTTTTTTTTATTTTACGTCTAAAACTGTGTGTGACGTGCTATGGTGGAGAAGTGAATTCTGCGCACGTTTTCGTAATTCTGTGATCTCTACCCGAAGCCATATACTAGTTGAACTTTAAATACAGAAAGAAATGCGCGTTTTTTTGCAAGGATTGTTAATAAAATATTCGCTTCGATGTCATAAAATCTATTTTCAAATCAACTATAGATTTGGTCTCTTGTCCTCCTCATGTCCTTAGGGAAGGAATAATGCTTCCTGCCGCGACTGTGAGTGTATTCATTATTCCTTACTTTAAACTGTAGAATGCATTCTTCTCCTCTTTGTCCTTCCGCTACTCGCTCTAGCGCAGGAGTACGTCACCAGTGCTCCTCGTTTTGAGGTTCTGATGATCAAAATTAATTAATTACATAACACATTTGACCTATTTATTATTACATATTGCATAAGTATTTTACTGCTGGTGTTACAAATGCCACTATGGGATGAAAATATGTTTTGTGAATTTCTTGATGGCTGCAGAGATATTAATATCATTTTTTGTTAAGTAGATTTGTTCATTTATTTAATTCTCTGTTGTAACAATGTCGACAGGATAAAATTTCCAAACATGTGTACGCTTAATAGTTTTTAATACTAAATATATTTTTAAATAAACTTTGTGGTTGAAGCCTCCTGGACCCTAGTCATCACGAAAATGTTTGTTCTGTACTCAATGGCGAGGGATCCGGATTCAAATGTATATCTGTCCATTTTCCCGGATGAGGTGATTGTGACGTAGGACTATCTAGAGCCAAGAGTTCCAATTCTTGAGTGCCATTGATGAAAGTCTTAGGAGAGAAAGCGTCCAGGCATTTGGCCGCCTCCTCTGCCGCTCTCGATGATAAGGAAATTTCCCTTGAGCGCGCGCTCCTTGTTGTCGTGCTGGGCACCTCCGCTGGGGCCCCAAGGGCCGAAAGGTCTCGTGAGAGGAGCTGCTCAGCCGCCGAGGGCTCATTAGGGCGCGAAGGGCGCGCGCAGCCAAGGGCACAGGGCGAAGGGCAGATGCGAACTCCCGGGAGCATTTTCTAGCGGAGATTGGGACGTGCGAGACTTCGAAGTCGGGAAAACAGTGGAGATGCAAACAGAATCTTAGCAGTTCTTAATAATAAAACGTATCCAATTTTATTTATGACAATCCTTTATTGTTCACATTTGCACACAGAACACAACGTTTCGTAACGTGTTTAGTTACATCATTAGGCTCCTTAATAAAGGGAACTGTTGTCCCATTTTTAACGGTGAAGCATTCGGGGACACATAGTGATCTCAACAGCAACCTCCCCAGTGGACTCAAGAATATAAACAGTATACTGACAATCAGGAACAATTTTTCAATTGGTCTACAAGTTTTACTGAATCATAGCAGTATTTTTCTTATTCGCATCCTATGTAATGAGCCAGGACCGAGACGAATTAGTGGCTCGCATTAAAAATTGTGTTAAGTTGGCAGCAATCAGCTCACTGGGCAACAAGTGAAGGGGGCAACACTTCAGCATCTGCTAGGATTGTGCTGAGCACTGAGAGCGCTTTCGCTTGTCGACAATTTTCTGCCTATATTTAATAAAATGTTGTGCATTTCCACCCCAGGCATTGGAGCCAATGAGACCGCTTTCGTATGGATTATTTAATAATTTATACATGTCTTTGCTCATCTCTTGGCAGCTGCCGTATACATTCAATTAATTCTATTACTTTAAGCTTCCGGTGGGCGGTTTTTTTTACTCACAAAAGCGGGCGCGCAGGAGCACTGTGTGCTTCCTTGTGAAATCAGTATTTTGCTCTCTCAAAACGTCTAATATTTAATTGAAGAAAGAGGAATAAAAACTCACTATTCGTTACACTTTTAATGTTAATACATTTTATAAATCACAAAAATTTCGCTAGTTTTAGGTATAGAATAATAAATTACACATTATTTCATAAAACCATATGAAACAAAATATAAAAGAAAAAACTAGAAAATTGTTATTAAATAGACAAATTAATTAAATGAAACAGTCTACTGTCCTTACATTTTAGAAAAGCAAGAATTGGTTTTCATCAGGCCATTTCCTGCAACCCAAGAAGATGCGTCATTTGGTTTGTTTCAGACCTTCAGCAAAGAAATACAAATATAAGACTACAAGTAATAGGAAAAAAGCAACAAAAACAACTTTCAACATCCGACTGTTTCTTCGTGTTTCTCTTTGCACTAAATTCCTGGGCGCAAGGGCAAGGGTATATTAATGGCGGGAGGGCGCCCTTGAAGGGCCGAAGGGCAGGAGCGCAAAGGGACTGGCCGAGTGCGCTCTCAAGGGCTTCGGCCCTCCCCTGGAGACGCGCTGAATGCAGTGGGCTGCTCGTGCTTAGGTCGCTCAACCCTCCGACCGCAGAAAACAATCTTTTAATAGTTTAGGAATGTAGCTTTTCCACTATATGTCATTCACTATTGACGGTATTGCAGCAATGTAGAGGTGCATGGAATCATCTTCAAATGAGCGCTTTCTCCGGCGTCTGGTGCTGCCCTAGGCCGCGCACCATCTCACTCTCTAGGCTCTATTTACTCTTTGATCACGCGTTTCAAAATAGGGCTTCTTTGTGTTCGCACTTCAGTCGCAGGCGAGTGGGTCTGGTCAGAGAGCGAGGCTCGCAGCTGAGGGGAATACCAATGTCTGACTTCGACTTCGTCCGAATAGTTGCAGCTCAATTTTATGAATTTTGCGTCACACTGAAAGTACACACGTTCAACCAATTCCTCATGGTATTGAGTGTATTGTTTATGCAGTTATTTATGTTTATTGTTTATATTATATTTCCAGTTGATGCTAGGTTTGTTAGTTCAAAAAGTACATTTGACGAGTACTTTGTGTGGATACATTAATTACAGAAGAAAGAAATGTAATAGTGTAGAGTTGGAAATCGATTACGTTATCTCCCAGTATAAGGACATTGTTATTTTAATTAAATTCACTTTCCAGCGGGCGGGCGTGCTTTTTGCTTTCATTGTTCTATAGTGGAGTTCGGCTCTTCGACATGGCAGATGTCGACTTCAGTATTCTCACTTCGCAACATTCTAAACAAAACGTGGGAATCTACTTTTCGTTGCATTCTCCCTATCAGTCGTAAAGAAGATTTGAAAATTTAAAAAAAATGCGCTGTAAACGTAAACCTACCTTCCACGTAGTTCTTACTCAACAATAACCTTTTGCAAATGCACGATATCACTTGAATATCTCAAGATGAAGGTTATTTTGCTTTCAGAGAGAAATCTGTGGCTTTAATATTGGACACGTTCGCATATACGTTTAAAGTTTTGCAATTTTCAAAATCTCAAAGATATGAATGAATCTCAGAACAACGTCATGTTTATAAATGGACTTCTGACAAATCTTAACCCTATTTACAATACCCCTAATATACTTTAATCCTGACGTCTGTGCAAAGTTCAAAATAGTCTTACACACTGATTTTCAACAGACAATTTGTGATAGCTTTATTGAAGTGATTCCGTAATTCTTCTCCTTATACTACGTAAAAGAAAAAGTAGAAAGAGCATTTGGAAGAAGCAAAAACGTTTTCTTAAACAATCAGTACTCGATCGAGAGAGGGCCGTTCGAGACTGCCGGGATGTTTTTCATTTTCTTTGAGGAAATGAGTATTAATAGCGTTTTCCACGTCAGCCATTTTTATCTAATTTTGAGCTGTTTTTAATGGTTAGAACTTCGGCATGCGCGACTGAGCCCTTTCGCAGTTTACTCGGATAAATTAGTTATATTCTATTACTTAATCACTCGGGAATCACTCATGCTTTTAACAATCATGTTCTACACTAGATTATTCTGGAAATTTGCCCAATCAAATGCCATTCGGCGTGTCATTGTGTGGCTGCAGGAAATCCTCGGAGCGTTGGTTGTGCCACAGCAACAAATTCAACAGCAGATTTACAGCGGGCTAATTTCCTTTGGGACCCAGTGTATGAAATCAGTTGCTGCCCTCCGAGCATAAAAAGCTGTGCAGCGACTCTGGCGGTGGGCATTTGAACCACTCAGCGGTTTGGGAGCGTCGCAAGCTCCTCTGGGATTCGTTTATCGCTTTCCCTCGAAGAGCAATAGAATGTGCGGTGCATTAAACACAGCCAAAACTCCCTGACACGAACCTTCAATGAAAACCTTTGCACAAGGAAAATTAATTTTAAATTTGAATAATTTTCTGAGTAAAATAGTTCCTGAAAACGAAAAAATCTTCATTACAAAATCAAAATAAATTGCCAATAAGAAATGTTTTAAATTTAAAATGTCCTTCACAGTGCATACCATAAGAAATTGACAATTTTGTGCCACTTAGAGGAAGGCGAAGACCCAGAGCGACGTAAATGTGCAAGTGCTGGATAGGGAAGTGTCCCTCTGGTGCATTAAACAAACTTTATACGGAAAATGTCCCGCAGATTATAAGAAAAACGGCAAGCGGTCATGCAACCCGCAACACACGTTCGTTTCAACTCGCGGTATCATCCTCTATAATTCGTAAAGGACCCATCTGGACCTTTTAAAATATACTACGCAGCTTGTAGTACGGTCGTTGTTTGAAGAGAGTTTTTAAATTTGTATGAAAGCAATAAAGCAACATTGTATACGATTTGCATACTTTACTTTGTTCAACAGCGTTGTAAATTTATAAAAGAATCAAATTTATTTTTTCTAAAAACAACTTTGTTGTGACGTCACGGATATTCTGTGCAAAAAAAAAGTTGTTCGGCTTTCGGTTGGCTTCACCTCCCCACGATTCTCTCACTGCGATTGGCTCAATGTATGATTACACAAGTACTCGTGGCTATATGGCAAATACGTTATAATCTATGCTGTTACATCTAATTTTATGAATTATTACTTGTAACGGAACAGATCGTTTATAATGCTGGAATGCTAAACAGCTTTTGTGTTCACGATATATCTTTCTTAACCTGTAATACAGAAAATGAGACTTGAACGTTCTTCACCTTCTTTCGCTAGCTAGAATTGTCCGATATTTTTGAAGTCGGATATCGGTCTGAAGTAATTTTAAGATTTGAAGCAATGGTTTAAGAAGTGCGGTCCTTTGACTACAGGGATTTGTGGGTGGAGGCATGAGAGAGGGAAGGCTTTTCTATTGTCATTTCGAGGATTTGGTCTGTTGCTATTTAGAATTTCCCGTTTCATTTGCTAGCCCACAACCGTGATATGAAGAAACTTATTCAAACGAAGAATTATGTAAAGTAACACTTTGAATTTCCTGTTTAATATTTTTGCGTAAACCTGTTCAGACCACGCAAAAAGTATGTGGGAAACACATGGGAACATGCGGGTATTTGTGGGGGAATATTCGGAAGTACAGGTAGGTCGCAATTCTATGCACAATTCTACAAAATATGATCTTTAAACCTTCTATATCATTCTTGGAGAATAATTTTTTTAGCACTCTCAGTCATATGCTGGGACCCGATCAGAGTACTGAGAAATATTTATAATTAAATGGACTTCGTGATATTCCGCTTGAATAAGGCAGGTGAATTTGTTAATAACCGGTCTGCAATATTCAAATGTTCATCGCTCAGTTTCGCTCCTATAATGGTAAAACAACAGTTCAGAAGTTGAGTTTCAAGTTGAAGCTATTTTCGGTTATAAAACAATGATACACTAAGTGTAAAAACGTTGCATGGCTTCAGCTGGTTAGTCTGGAACACGTAATTGCAGCACGTAACAATGGAGCAGAGACAATACTGGTGTTGCAGGGGAAGGCGGTGAGAATGGAACATTCATAAAAAATGATAACGATAAATCTACGTGAAGAAAACATTCTAATAATGCAATTGTACTCCTCTGCAGGATACCCGAAGTTTGTTTTCAAACTGTGGTTACAGTTTGATACACATTGCAAGACTCTTTGTCTTGTTAAACCCCACCACAGACGTTACAAAAGAGGCGTGTATTCAGATCAAAGAAGAGAGCATCAACAGAGTAATGCAAGTTTTTGCTAAATTGGTTCTTCTATCGGATTCTAATACGAAACGTGGATTTTCTAAAAGAGCTCGTTGTTTGAAGTGTCTGTTGTGGCCATTAGGCCAATGCGTGCAGTCGATGTTTCTTTACCGGGTGGAGAGGTTCCTCTGGCTCTGGGGACTGAGTTCCTGCACTTCGGCCTGCGAGGAATCCTCTCCCAGCGGGACAGCACTTCTCGCCTCCCGACTGCTCTGCCTCCAACATGTGTGAATAGAACAAGGAAGAGAGAGGATAGATTCCACGAGGTCCGTCAACGAGGATACTCCTTTGGAATTCACTTGTGGGCTTCCGATACCAACGCCGTCACGGCTTTCTTCTGTCTGCGCCGCCGCCGCCGTTTACTCTTTTCTCCGCGTCCCCTCCCCTCCCCGCGCCCATTAGAGAGACGTCGTCCCCTTCAAGGCGACTCGCTCACCGCTCACCTTGCACGTCTCCGTCCAGGCGCCGCGGCACGGCTCACCGCCCAGGGGACAGGTGATAGGCGCCGAGAGGAAGAAGCCCCACAAAGGAGACGTCCAACGCGACAGCCGGAGCCTCACGCCCTCCTCTTGGCTCCGTTCGCCTTCTCACGTGATGGAACTCTATGAAAGACTCTGTCTCCTATCGCTCCCCGCTCACCTCGCGCCGTCTCCCTCCAGGGGACAGGTGATAGGCGCCGAGAGAAAGAAGCCCCACAAAGAAGACGTCCAACGCGACAGCCGGAGCCTCACGCCCTCCTCTTGGCTCCGTTCGCCTTCTCACGAGATAAAACTCCATGAAAGACTCTGTCTCCTATCGCGTTCACGCGCACGGCGTTTGGCCCGTCTAGCCATCACAATTAGAGCCTTAAGATCCACACGCAGGAGTCTTGCATGGCTGGTCCTCTTCATGGCCGTCACTTCACATTGCTCATATCAGGAGGGAAAACGCATTATTCACTTTATAAGAATTGACAGCGGTAACGTTTTCGTATAAGATCCTTTTATCCATTGTGGTCACGTTAAGTCAAACTCTACGAAAATAAGATCAGTTTTGATTTTAGAGTTTTTAGAACACAAGTGCAAGAACAAGTAATTCATAACGTATTAACCTCGTGTTTAGTACAGACATCAGTCGCTAATGTTTCACACGGTGATTAGTCACATTTACACGAAAAGTATACATATAAACTTTTAGATAAATGGCTAAATCATTATACATTGCTAACTACTTCCTATAATACTACATTGGTTAACGATCTCGACTTGTCTCTAATGATGATTCTCCAATCTTGTTAGTAAGAAGTTTTACGATACTTATTTCGCAAAGAACCATTGTTTTTCATCAATTGTCTTATGTTATATTGCAAGGGTGTGGTAAGTTTGTATTATCGCAAATATTAATAAGACATCCCAAATAGCTACTTTGAATTGGGAGATGCCTTTGAAAAAATAATGGTCATTTTTTCGGTAATACGATAATCTGACCGATCGAAACGACAGTAAAACAAGCTACTTAACGAGCATTGTCGAACGACACAATATTCATTTATTTGAGGTGTACGATAACCAATCGATTTATGGTCAGTTCTTATTAGGGGAAGGAGAAGGGTTGGGTGTGAGGCTGAAACATTGATGCCTTCAGTTGAGAAGAGTGCCCTACTCCCCCGCTGCTTTTTAGATATGTGTTATATTCCTTGGAATTTTACTATCATTTCTTCCTTGCTCAGATATCATGACTTGGAGGCCCATTCCCACGATCTTAAAAAAATTGTAGGAGGAGAATCAGGCGAAGGATTGAACTGGGCTGCAGCAATGAGACGCAGAAGTAGGACCTTGTAGGACATTTGCACACTAATCGTAACGACCAGTGCTCACAATATGCGCAACCACACAATCTGCTTAAATGGCGGTGGAATATGAGCTCCGAGATGAAATGGGGGTGGTCAAATGGCCTGGCCCACACACTAATCCTTATCGACCAATCCTAGTATTCGTGTAACATTCATTCTTCGTGTAATATTTTGTTTGTAGGATACCCGATCTACTTTTGTGAATCCCAATTCATCCACATAGCCGCGATTTCGTCCAATGCACTCCGTCATAACCATCCCAGCATTTGCAAGGAAGAGGCTCAGATTTCGTTGTCTACTTTCATGGCATTTGGCAATGCAAATGCGTAATGTTTTGAGAAAGGCCCTACGCTCCAATTCCGTGCGTCGAACGTTTTGAATGTTACCCTCTCATTTGTGCGTGGTGCTTCACGAGCCGAATTCTACCCCCTTGAACGCACTCACCCGGTGGCTCCAATGAAGTTGCTCTGCTAACTGCGATGGCTCCTGATCAGTATGACGCACTCCATCGCCCACGCCAATTGATGGCCGTCTCTGACGACCCCTCTCTCGCCCAATGTCCCTCTGCACCTCGGCCGTCGCTGCCTGCTGAATCGCAGCGGCTGAAAGCGCCCCGCTGCCCCCCCCCAGGCGAACCTCTTTCCGCCTCCACTCCCCACGAAGCTTCCTCTCGGGCGGAGGAGCAAAGGGCGCCACGGAGGGGGCGGGGAGAGGAGGAGAGCGGAGCGGGCCAAGGGGCGGGAGGGGGAAGCGGAGGGCGAGGCCCTGCGGCTGCGGCGGCGGAAGTGGCTGCGAGGGCGCCAACTATTCGCCGCCGCCCAATCACGCGACCCGCGCCCCTCGACGCCTCCTGGCATTTCAACGCCTCCCCTCCCACTCAGCGCAGCAGCTGGGCGCTGGCAATAGCTCACCGCAGGGCGAGCAACTGATTCTCAGAGAGAATGCAATTCATCCCAAGCGCCGAAGACGGCAAAGACCAACGAATATACCTCTTTAGTAGACGAACGTTGCTCTCTCGTATAATACTTTGGCCCTCTGAAGCGCTACAATGCTGTAATATAAAAACATTCCATTCCCTCCGGCCATAGACGTTGCACTGCTCCGCTCCAACAATGCCTCTGAGCACAACGACAATGAACGTGCACGATGCGAAGCAACATTAATTCCACGGTTACAGACTCGTCACTCGTTGTAAAAGTGTTCGTTTCCTTGTAGAATGGAATTGGTGGGCAATATACTAGAGCATTACTCAGCCTACGGAGTGCAATGCAATTGCAGAAGAGCTGTTTCTTGCTGACAGATGTGCCTACACATTTTTTGCACAACAGGTTGTGTTCTTCCTACACGTGTGTATTTGAAATAACTCTTTATTAGGCTTTTTAACTCACAAAGACACCTTGATGTTATCAATCCACTGAGCGTATCTATATTTTATAATTTACTATCCACCGCATCTTAAATTGTTCGTTTCCTTGTAGAATGGAAATGGTTGGGCAGTATTGTAGTTGTCTGCGCAGCCAGTGCATTTCACTGCTTCCGCAAAATTGGTGTTCGTTGCTGGCAGGTGTGCTTACACATTTTGGTGCAACACGTTGTGATCTTCTCAAACTCTCCTGTATAATTTTAATAGTATTGATGAGAATTACGGCTCGCACAACCAACCAGTCTTTACAGACAAGGTCGCTAAAAATAGAATTTCATGCAGACTTCACGTATTACCCTTTAACTTTACAAACACGAAGGTTTTGTTGGAACTAAATATTCATTTCAAATGCAACCCGCAACCCCTACTGTTTAAATATATGTAGTTATAGAAAAACTTCAAAACGAAACGTTCTAGGATTTTAAAACATGGAAGTTTTAGACAGCAAGCCTGAAAGAAACGGTCCTCACACCGTAATCTACAGGATGTGTTGCTCTTGGACATTCTATTACATTTTTGCTGGTTCGTCACTTCTCTATACTTCACTGCCTTGTAATTGCGATGTAAAACGTTACAAACAGTAGGGTTGTTCTTGCCCAATATTTAATTTTTGCATGGAAATCTTTACGTAGATCTTTCAAGAGCAAACATCTTTTCTAATATTTTTGTGACTTCTTAGGAAAACAAACTCAAGTGTTGGTTGTAAGGAAGTGTGATGAGAAAGTGAAAACATCTTCAATGCGCCATTAACAAGAACTACTTCCTCTGTCAACTTCTGAACTTTCCTTTCTAAACCGCCACCGCCATCCATACCTACAGAGCGCCCACATGCTATAGCAACGCAGCTGCGCAGGCGGATAAATGCGATGGCAGTGAGGCGGTCCACGTCACACAGGTGATGCATGCAACAGGACGCTGCAGATTGATTCCCTGGACTCCACTATTTACAACTTGCAGTGAAGAGCTTGGACCACTTCCACCACCTCAGAGAACAATTCTCGTTTTATAGGTTAATACTGTTATGTGTATAATATACGATAATGATAATGGAGAAATCCGCTGTTCTAAGATGATTTCAACTGCAAATTTATATCGTCTCCTGTATTATTTCAGTAGTATACCTTTGGGTTCCGGCTCTCACACGCAACCAATCTTAATAAATGAGGGCTCTAAAGAAAGAGAATTTCACGGAGACTTGACGAATTTCATTTTGACTTTAAAAATATGGATGATTTCTTTAAAAAACGCATCGAAATATTCATGTAAAATGCAACCCGAATCCCATGTCAACTTATGTCAGCAAATAACTCATAAACAAAGCGTTTTAGAGCCTTAAACAGTAAAATTTGAGACCAAAGGCCTCAAAGAAACGTTTTCATACCGTAATCTACAAGATGAGACCTTCTCCGATCCATTCAATTAACTTTTCGGTTCCACTCTTCAATACTATCAAGGCCACCTCAATATTTCAGTCCTTCCTGCTGGTAGCAATTTTTGGGGCGACACGCTTAGAAGGCTTAGATTCGACAATCTTTATTTACGCTTTCTGTCAACACCGTAGTTTGTGCAGTCTGACGAGGTTTATGTGCATAATCATTAATTCAAGATTTGCTCTTCAGCAACAAGTAGAAGTACTATTATAGTTGCTTGATACCTATACCTATGAAGATTGTTCTTATGCGTGTAGTGAAACTATTCAATTAACATTTTTTCATGGCCTATAAGTGCTGTATTGTGGAAGGATGTGGGTGTTCAGTGAAGAGTGAAGACTGTGTTTGTGTTTGACCTGTACCAATATTTTCGTTATCATTCGATGACATTTTCAAGTCAACGGGTTCAGACACGTAGCTTTCTCAAAAGTAAAAAGCTAATATTTTTGTGACTATCACGAAAAATTAAAAACCTAATTGACAAAGATTATTGAATAATTACTTCAAATATCTTGAAGTAAGTGTTGGAGAATTTGCTTGGAACAATTCCCATGATATTGAATAAATATTGATTGAAAATTTGTTTTATACATTAATGCATTGTTTTTTTTTATTTTTATTTGTAATTGTGTTAGTACATTGCAAGTTACCTTATAGATTTTAAACAAATAAACAAGTTTCGTTAACTACCTTCCCTCTTAGAATGAAAATAGAAGGATAGGGCGGAGTGTAGGGTCTAACATGCGAGAGTTCTCGCACGGGTACGCAGAGGAATTTGGGGAACACTTGTGCTACGGCACAACAAAAAGAACAAACTTTTTAAAGTAGCTAAAGTAAAATAGCTTGAAATAAATGGAAAACAAAAATCAAAACGCACTAGCCTACAATACTACGTGAATCAAATAAAAAACAGCTAAATTTAAAATTATAGAAAGAATAGTGCAAGTCACCCGACAACTGCCAACGATCGCAGTCCAAACGCACGATTTAAATGTTGGCGGTATCTGGAAGTATGTACACCAACGCTCAACTGCAAACTCATATTGTAAAAAAAACACCGTTTGATATTAAACTCAAGGTGGTCGGTTCGTTAAGATATTAAAAATGCAAACATAGTTTGAGCAACATTCCCATATACCGAAGTGGGCTTATTAATGCCAACTAAATGTTTCTAATGCTAACAAATGGTATTTAGTACTCAAAGGTGAAAACATTAGTTTGATTATTTTTGGCTCGGAATTGTTTTTTCTTGAGGTACGTAACGACGCAGAAAATAATTCAATCCTTTTTAGTAAACAAATACATTTTCAATTTTCTCACCCCCAGCAATGGCACCCCGACTCTCCAAAACCCACTCGGTTCTTCATGGCAAATCAAGGAAAGTTAAATAATATTGCAATGAGTAGGTCTGTTCTTGCCTGATCCGGTATTTTCGCACCACTTTACTTGGCTTTCTCAAGAGTAAAAACCTCTTCTATTATTTGACTATCGAGGAAAGCGAAAAGCTAACTCTCAAGGAAGGTTGAAAAATTTCTTGGAATGTTGTTTTTAAAGAAGTATGAATTGTTCCAAGAACATCTTTCTATATAGAGAACATTATATACATAGAACATTATATATATAGAACATTATATAATGTTGAATCACCTTTAATTGAAAATTTGTTTTAAACATCAATTGCGTTGTTATTTTGTTTGATATTCTGTAAGTACATTAGTAGTTCCTCTCCTTTATGGAACGGATAGACAAATGGATAGAGAAAGGGTGGGATTTAACATGCGAGAGTTCTCGCACGGGTACGCTAGTTTTAATATAAACCTATTAGTATGTTTCGATAACTTCTACAATAAAATCATACATTTTCTTAAATAAGCTGCCAGGTAATACATTGAAATGTACTCTTCAAAACCACTCTTCTGGGAGCCTCTGGATTGTTCTCGAACAGCGTATTCTGGAGTAAATGGTAGCCATCGCACCGACGGAACATTCGACATGAAGGACTGTGGTCTGCGTCACTCACAAAGGAATTACGAATTCATTTAGCAGGTATCTATATCTCAAATCCACATTTTACCAACTCTATACTGGATGGAATTCCCTGTGAATGGAAGACTTTTCCAATCGGCAACTAAACGTCACGGAACGCAACGCGAGTCCGGAAACTTAAACTGAACTGTTACAGCCGTTTATGATATGATGGCTTTTGAAATTTCTACTCGCAACTGCGGAGACCTCTTTGGTGC
Organism: Acheta domesticus; assembly: GCA_031308135.1. Taxonomy (NCBI): domain Eukaryota; kingdom Metazoa; phylum Arthropoda; class Insecta; order Orthoptera; family Gryllidae; genus Acheta; species Acheta domesticus. Next base: position 33,643,323 of record JAHLJT010002630.1, read on the forward strand.
CGCCGTCATTCGATTGGATTGGAACGGATCGGATAGGATCGGATTGGATCGGCGCGCGAGCCGATCGGAAGTCGGGAGCCTCGCCTGCGCCGGAAGAAGGTCATCTGCGTGCTACTTCCGGTGCGGCCCTTCCTGTTCGAATCCCCCGCGCGCGGATACATTTCCGCTCCCCCACCCCCACCCCGTTTCCTTCCACCGCCGCTCATAAAAGCGCTCTCTCTCGCTTCTCGCGAACGCACAGCCACGGACTTGCGAGGGAAGGAAGAAGAACCAATTCCGGTTCTGAACTCTCACTTCCTCCCTTTCCCCTCCCTTCTCAAGTGTTCATCACCTCTTCTTCCTCCTCAAATTACGTTCTTTCATTTTCTAGTCGTCATCTTCGTATCCTTGTCTATCTCAACATCGACTCTTCCATCTCCTCGTCCTTCGATCCTCTTCCTCTACTTATTTACTCCGTTCATATCCCCTTGTTTTATCTTTTTCCTTTTCCATTCATTTTCTGCTTCCCATCCTTTTTCTTCTTTATCTTTTTTCACACCCTTTCCTCTTTTCTCTCTCCTCCTTGTCCTTCCTCTCTTTCCCTTTTCTCTTTCTCTCTGCCTTCCTCTTCCTGATTCTTTTTCCTCTTCTGCTTCCGGTACTCCTTCTCCCTCTTCGCTCACTTTGACAGTTGGTTTTCTTCAATTTTCCAACATGTATTTTAATATCCTGTCAAATATCGATTTTACCTAAAAATACATTTATTAGCATGCTGTCATGAAGCTACGACGACATGACGCACGAAAATCACTATAACATTTGTTCATAAATGCACTTTTCAAACATTTGTCTGATTTGCCATCTGCTATAGGAATAAACGTAGAATTGTTGTAGATTTTGCTATCAAATGTGAATGCGACACGAACATGAAATTATATCGTAACTAGTTTTCAAAACTCATTGAAATATGGGTTATATACCATTTTACATTATCACTAAAACACGAGTTTTTAAAATTTACATAATCTTTTTAACTATTTATATGTAGCTTTTTATTACATTTAAATCTGTTCCAAAGGCATTAAATTCTTTCATGACATCATTTATAAATGATGCGAGAATCGAATAAGAAATGACACGAAGTTGTTTTTATGAAATTCTTGAAGTAAGATACTTTCAGCTGCTTTAATAGAATAAAATGAGGAACTGTGCCTTTACGAAAGTGTTGGGTGAAGTGCCTCCTTCTCAGTTGAAGGATGCATGTAATAACTCGGGAATGGCCGAGAGGGTTGGCTTGAGAGCTCCGTCCAGTGCAGTTGCTGCGAGGGCCATTGTGTCTCAAACAGGCGCTCGTCTCTACTGTCTCCGCCCCACTGCTCTCCGTCTCCATTACCACTCCCTCCTGCCGAAAGCTCGACGCCGTTGGGCTTTACTGTTACCGCGCCAGCCGTCTTCCGCCCCCCGGCCCCCGCCCCGCCCCGTCCCCACCCCCTCCGCCTGCGCCCAGTCCAGCTTCTCTTTCCCCCACCCCCACTCCTTCCTGCCTCCCCTCCCCGCCACCCCTCACTCGCCTTCACGCACGCCGTTGGGTTTAACTGTTACCCGCCAGCCGTCTTCCGCCCCCCGGCCCCCCCGCCCCGTCCCCAGCCCCTCCGCCTGCGCCCAGTCTAGCTGCTCTTTCCACCACTCCCACTCCTCCCCGCCTCTCCTCTCCACCCCTCACCCGCCTCCACGCACGCCGTTTGGCTTTACTGTTACCTCGCCAGTCCTCCGCCCCGCCCCTCGCATCCCGCCCACCGCTTCCCCAGCCTGTCCTCGCGCTCAGCTCCTGGTCCGCCGACCTTCCCGCCCTCACACTTCTCCACACACCCGCCCCGCCCCGCCCCCAACCTACTCCCCACTTCTGCACACAGCTTGCTCCAGTACCCGTTCCCTCTCCCAGATCGCCTGCGCTCCCCCCTCTTCCGCCGATTCCAACGGGCCCTCTAGCACGTATAACTCCCCCGCCCCTCGCTGGCTTTCTTTCCTCGCCCGTGCGAGATGTGTCTCGGCCGAGCACATAAATGTTCTCGAAGAGGGATCGAATTATTTGGGGCTTTCTGCGCCGGAAGAGGGAGGCACCGCCAGGAATATCTAAGCGACCGCCCCATCAATAGTCAGGAGGCCCGAATGGAATATTTGAGATTCATCCCGAACGCTCGCTACACGAATTATCGAAACTCGGAAACGCAAAAAAGCGAGGACGGAGCGTAAAATGTGGAGGGCAAGTCGACAGTCGATTACGAATGAAAGAAACAATTGCCTCCGGAATACTAAACACGCTTGTTAAGCATTGGTATTTAACATTTCTAGAGACAAACGTGAAAGAGTAATTGTCTATTAATTATTTAACATTACGTGTGTTCAATGTTCTTGATTCCGTAAATTAGTAAAGGCAATATTATGTTATTTCTTGTGCTGATTCTTGCATGTCATATTTTTAATTAAACACGTCCAAGATTAAAAATCCTTCGAGTTTTCACTTCGCGGTAGCTTATGGATTCAGTTAGTGCACATTGTCAAATGCGTTCCTGCTTTGATCTCACAAAATTGCGCTCATATTAATTGCGAGGGGATTTGTCCGTGAAGCCGGTCTTGTGTGTTGCAGCTCTTAATTTCCTGTCGTGTTCATTATGCTCTTCTGGGAATATTCGAGGCGAATTGTTGAGGAAATCTAAATATTGACTTTTCCCTTTGTTCTTCGCTCTGTGATAGCCCTATTCTTCCGCTGGCCTTTTCGGAGTACTTGTCGTAATACGAGAACGCCTTCGCAGCGAAAGGCTACTGGGAGTGTTCTTTTTATTGCGATTTGTGTTCTCTTATAACCCAAAAACTCGCTCGGCGCAGTCACTTCGATATGAAGTTTTTCTGTCAGTATGTGCTATTAACGAATATGGTGATGATTCTCTCGAAGAAACATAATGTACACGTCATTTTCACTTCGATATTCTTTTTCTGAATTTGCTTGGTCTCATTAAGAACAAAAACACAGCGTTTGAAAAACTGTGTTTTTATTGATTAATTGATTATGCTGTTTTTGTACATGGTTATGTCAACTGATAGGGTCAGTACTCCTGCAAGCGTAGTGCATGTTGTTTACCAGGGGGAGATTCTCCTCCAGTGTAATAAGATATTGGGCGCTGACATGTGAGGGTTTCCCCTCCCTGGTATCTCCTCTAGAGGGCACCGCCGGAACAAGCTCTGAGCTCACGACTCAACGCACGGCACGTGTGCTAGTGCAGATGTGTGTGCGTGCGTGGAAGCTTAATGACAAATTCTCCTTTCACAAATGTCTTTTTTTACCATTTTAAACTGGAAATTGGGGGAAATAACATTTGGAGAAGCCAACCAAACCATCTCGCAACTCTGTAAATGGTTCAACATAAAGTAATAGTAATTGCTAATTGTGGTGACGTGTCCATCGACAACCTAGACAGGGTGTTGTGGAGACAGTCCACGACGACGAGTGTTATGATGACGTGTTGCCCAGGGAGAAGATATTATTATAAAAAGTAATAAGTCGAGATAGAGACAGAGAGAGGAACGTCTCGTGCCGATTTTGTATTTTCAAGTGTTATAATATACTAATTCGTTGTGTATAAGAAATAATAAGCAAGATATCACAAGAAAGAAGATATCACTTAAGAATTACGAAGTAGAGCATACCCAACTCAAGGTAACGCTCGCGTCACTAATTGTATCAGTAAAATTATGATTTCGTTTTTCTTGTATGTTTGATTTATTTATTTCCCATAAAATCTGTCATACGTAAGTTAAAAGTTGAATGGAAGAGTTGTCCCCCAGGGGCCTAGAAATGCAATTGCTCTCGTCTTGTGTTGCGCGCTGTGTGTGTCAGGGGAGGACAGGGGACAAGAAAGCGGTTGAATTTGACCTAGCTATTTAGCCACTGCCGAGATGGTGTTAGTTGATGCTGTAATTTAGTGAATATTAGTACCACATCTTAATAGGTTTGCTCATGCCAAAGGATTTCAAAATTTTCGCGATAAGATGTGCAACTTTGAAGAAACAACGACATTCTTCTTTAACGCCAATTTGCTAATTGTCAGATACTGGTTTTTTAAAAACGTATACAATGAAATATTTATTTGAAGTTAATTTCTTTAAGTATTTTATTTATACTCTTAAACTGAAGCCTAAAAATTAGCGTTACTTTCAAAGTTCAGGCGTGAATATACATAATTTAGGTAAGAAGCAAAATGTATTCAAAACGTCACAATAAATGGACTACATACTTAAGACTTGCCCCTTTGATTTTGTAGTTGTGTTGATGAAAGAGGGAAGACCGATTCTTTCTTGTTCATTGTGAGGGTGGATGTGTGACTTTCTCCAGAACAGAGTTTTTCGGGCGTGAGGGTGGAAATTGCTGCGTTGACAGCGGAGGGGGCGGGGGCGGAGGCCTGGAGGGAAAGTGGCGCAACAAAACCGCCTCCCCTCCCTCCCCTCTTCCCCCCCCGCCAACTTCCTTCACGCGCGGGAGAGGGGGCGGCGGTGGCTTCCTCTCGCGGCGCCGCCTCCAGGTAGCAGCACCAGCGCCGGGGAAGAGGAGGGCGGAGTTTTAGTTTCACTCGCACCCTGGCGCCCACTCTCCCTCACTCTCGCTCCATTTGTTGCCTTCTTCGTCTTGCTTCGCTACATTTTCCCCTTCTCACAATTCGGTTTCTCTCAGTCTTTCTCAATCTCCAAATTTTTAGCTTTCTTTCTCTAGGCAATTTCTATTCAAAATTCTTTCTTTCTCTGTTTCTCTGTCTTCTTCTGATGTATCCATCACTCTGTCTGCCTTGACAGTCTATCCCTTTGTGTGTGTGTGTGACGCTGTCGTCTCTCTATACGTCACTTTGTCTGCTTCTCTGTCTGTCGGTATGTCTCCTTTCGGCTGCCGCGCCCTATCTGCTCCACTCTCTGAATGCCTCTACACATTTCCCTCTGTGCCCCGCCCCCTGGGCGACCGTGTGCGCGGAGTTTCTCTCGCCGGAAGCAGAGGTGTAGACGCTCGCACGGGCGGAGGCGAGGTGAGGCGAGGGCGGAGGCGGAGGTGGAGGCGGATACGTCACCGCCGCAGGGGGCCAGACAGAGTCGCGTGGAGGGAAGCTCTGAGGAAAGCGGAGGCGATGAGGATGACGAGGGTAGGGAGAGGGGGCGAGGGCGGGGGCGGATATGTCACCGCCGCAGGGGGCCAGACAGAGGCGCGTGGAGGGAAGCTCTGAGGAAAGCAGAGGCGATGAGGATGACGAGGGTAGGGAGAGGGGGCGAGGGCGGGGGCGGATATGTCACCGCCGCAGGGGGCCAGACAGAGGCGCGTGGAGGGAAGCTCTGAGGAAAGCAGAGGCGATGAGGATGACGAGGGTAGGGAGAGGGGGCGAGGGCGGGGGCGGATATGTCACCGCCGCAGGGGGCCAGACAGAGGCGCGTGGAGGGAAGCTCTGAGGAAAGCAGAGGCGATGAGGATGGCGAGGGTAGGGAGAGGGGCGAGGGCAGGGGGCGGATATGTCACCGCCGCAGGGGGCCAGACAGAGGCGCGTGGAGGGAGCTCTGAGGAGAGCAGAGGTGATGAGGATGGCGAGGGTAGGGAGAGGGGCGAGGGCAGGGGGCGGATATGTCACCGCCGCAGGGGGCCAGACAGAGGCGCGTGGAGGGAAGCTCTGAGGAAAGCAGAGGCGATGAGGATGGAGAGGGTAGGGAGAGGGGCGAGGGCGGGGGCGGATATGTCACCGCCGCAGGGGGCCAGACAGAGGCGCGTGGAGGGAAGCTCTGAGGAAAGCAGAGGCGATGAGGATGGCGAAAGTTGGGAGAGGGGCGAGGGCGGGGGGCGGATATGTCACCGCCGCAGGAGGCCAGACAGAGTCGCGTGGAGGGAAGCTCTGAGGAAAGCAGAGGCGATGAGGATGACGAGGGTAGGGAGAGGGGGCGAGGGCGGGGGCGGATATGTCACCGCCGCAGGGGGCCAGACAGAGGCGCGTGGAGGGAAGCTCTGAGGAAAGCAGAGGCGATGAGGATGGCGAGGGTAGGGAGAGGGGCGAGGGCAGGGGGCGGATATGTCACCGCCGCAGGGGGCCAGACAGAGGCGCGTGGAGGGAAGCTCTGAGGAAAGCAGAGGCGATGAGGATGGAGAGGGTAGGGAGAGGGGCGAGGGCGGGGGCGGATATGTCACCGCCGCAGGGGGCCAGACAGAGGCGCGTGGAGGGAAGCTCTGAGGAAAGCAGAGGCGATGAGGATGGCGAAAGTTGGGAGAGGGGCGAGGGCGGGGGGCGGATATGTCACCGCCGCAGGAGGCCAGACAGAGTCGCGTGGAGGGAAGCTCTGAGGAAAGCAGAGGCGATGAGGATGACGAGGGTAGGGAGAGGGGGCGAGGGCGGGGGCGGATATGTCACCGCCGCAGGGGGCCAGACAGAGGCGCGTGGAGGGAAGCTCTGAGGAAAGCAGAGGCGATGAGGATGGCGAGGGTAGGGAGAGGGGCGAGGGCAGGGGGCGGATATGTCACCGCCGCAGGGGGCCAGACAGAGGCGCGTGGAGGGAAGCTCTGAGGAAAGCAGAGGCGATGAGGATGGAGAGGGTAGGGAGAGGGGCGAGGGCGGGGGCGGATATGTCACCGCCGCAGGGGGCCAGACAGAGGCGCGTGGAGGGAAGCTCTGAGGAAAGCAGAGGCGATGAGGATGGCGAAAGTTGGGAGAGGGGCGAGGGCGGGGGGCGGATATGTCACCGCCGCAGGAGGCCAGACAGAGTCGCGTGGAGGGAAGCTCTGAGGAAAGCAGAGCTCTGAGGATGGCGAGAGTAGGGAGAGGGGCGAGGGCGGGGGGCGGATATGTCACCGCCGCAGGAGGCCAGACAGAGTCGCGTGGAGGGAAGCTCTGAGGAAAGCAGAGGCGATGAGGATGGCGAGGGTAGGGAGAGGGGCGAGGGCAGGGGGCGGATATGTCACCGCCGCAGGGGGCCAGACAGAGGCGCGTGGAGGGAAGCTCTGAGGAAAGCAGAGGCGATGAGGATGACGAGGGTAGGGAGAGGGGCGAGGGCGGGGGGCGGATATGTCACCGCCGCAGGGGGCCAGACAGAGTCGCGTGGAGGGAAGCTCTGAGGAAGCAGAGGCGATGAGGATGGCGAGGGTAGGGAGAGGGGCGAGGGCAGGGGGCGGATATGTCACCGCCGCAGGGGGCCAGACAGAGGCGCGTGGAGGGAAGCTCTGAGGAAAGCAGAGGCGATGAGGATGGAGAGGGTAGGGAGAGGGGCGAGGGCGGGGGCGGATATGTCACCGCCGCAGGGGGCCAGACAGAGGCGCGTGGAGGGAAGCTCTGAGGAGAGCAGAGGCGATGAGGATGGCGAAAGTTGGGAGAGGGGCGAGGGCGGGGGGCGGATATGTCACCGCCGCGGGGCGCCAGGAAGAGAGACGCGCCGAGCCTCGCGGGGGGGACGAGGAGGGGACGGGGGCGGGGAGGGGCGAGGGCGAGAGAGCGTGGTCGGCGGTGCCGCCGCCGCGGGGCGCTGGAAGGGAGATGTGTGAAGGCGCTGAGGAAGCGCAGAGTTGCCTGTGGCGCAAAAGTCTTGACAGTCGCCGGCGGCAGAGGGCGCCGCGGGCGCTCGGGGCGAATAGAAGGACGGCGCCTCCTCCCAGGACGATATACCTTCCCTTCAACACGATTGCAGATGAAGAAAGCAGAATGAATGGAGTAATCACCCTGTTTTCCTGCTCCAGTCGCACGTAGTGCAGTAGACATTTAGGAGTGCAAAGGCGGAAATCCTCCTCCTGGGGAGCCTGCAATTGCTTCTTCTGTCCGAGAGGGCGCAGCTGCGGCTGTCTGACTGCTCAGCGACATCGGAGTCAATCACCGTCTGGAGGAGAACTCTAGCACCGCCCCATCTCGGCGTTAGTTTTCCGGACTTCATCCGATCTACTCCAGGCGAATGCTAGGACAATACCCTTAGAAACGCTAAAGGACCGCTTTCCCTTGCCCGATCCTCTCTCCTTCATCATCCACCACCCTATCGGGAGCGTAGGACTTCCCAGAAGGGGCGTTGCCCCGATGACGGAGATACGCGGAGAGGGAAATCCGCGAGCGGGCATGGACGTCTCGCATCCTAGCGGGAATCCTCTACTCTCAGGATAACGCCAGAATAATGACCATACCGCAAAGGAATCACGCGTCCGGAATCACAAAGTAATATTATTAATTAAACAGAAGCATCCTTTGGTAGTAGACGCAATTACCCTATCTACTGAAATAATTACTCAGGCAACCAATCGTTCACTTTTTTGGGGGCTGAGCGATGTTGAAGTCATACAGATGTCATGGCTAATTCAGGTTTCACGTCCATTATCTTCTTTCAGCCCCTCAATTCACCAACGTGCCTTTTTATGGTGAGACATCTACAATGTGTGTAGAATGCAGTACAGAACGATTGCACGACTTCAACTACCAACACCAATAACGATTATTTTGTTACGTGATGGTTTGCCCTTTCCCTTTCCGAACTCATCATGCCTCTCGCAGCGTGCCAGCCTCTGCGCCGTACGCGAAGGGCCGTGTACTGCAATTGCTTTTTACGCTCCTTCCCAGAGCGAAAGGCCTCCGTGCGGCTGCCCCAACTCGAGAGGCACATAGGGCGCGTTGGGAGCCGAGAGGCAACCAAACAACCGCTCTTCGTTCGGCGGCGGGGTCGTCAGGGGACTTTGGTTTAATGCGCGGTGATGAATGCGCGGACGCCGCCAACAAAAGACAGTCTGGGCCACGCGATGCGCGCCTGTCTGCGCTCTTTTGTCGCTCCGCCTCCTTCTTCTCTTTCGCTTCCATGGCTCGCACCTTGACCTGTGTTTGACCTTTAGAGACTCCAAACCCTGGAACGCAAACAGTATACATAGCAGCCCTAGATTGGTTCATATGCGGCGAGAAGCGATACTATGGGCTCTTGTTAACTCGTCAGACATCCAGAGAAGGGCATTTCCGTCATGCACTCCCAAATCCAACGATCGTTTGTAGTTCTTTTGTAGCCAACCTATTCAAACAATGAACACAGGGTAATCACATTACTTACCAAAAGAATATTCACACTCTTAATACATTAAAAAATCAAACTGAATTTTTATTTAAAAAATGTATGGGTGGGGTGGCTAAACTGCAATTGTCCAATGCCTTGAAATTCTTTCTAGAGCCACCCTAATTTATTCATAAATGATTCAGTGAAAAGATTATACCCCTTAACATTGTTGTTTAAACCATGTTAAAATTATTCATTTTTATTATAATTTTAAATGTTTCATTCGTACACATTTAAGCCAGATTGATATGCTCCAAAGAAGGTGAGAAATCTGAATTCTCAAATTTCAAACTGATACTGAACAAACTTATGGAAGAATGCAAGTTCTAGAACAGAAGACGCATATTAATATAAGAAATTGTAAGTTTATTCATGCTAACATATATTGTGAACCTATTCGCCATGCCATCCTATTTGTGAAAGGTATTAGAGAGCAAAATCAAACCATATTGACCTATTTTTTCACGTGTTGCATTTTCCACTTCAAACATTCTTCGAATTAAAATCAATGAATGGAGTTATTTTTATGTGCTGTTGAATGTATGGTCTTTGAGGTGCTACTTTTGATTATAAGTTGAAACTTGTGCGCAGTTTGTATTGCAGTCGTTTCATGTATTAACTTGCGAAATACAATATTGCGCCCTAGGGCAATATTGGATTCCATTATTACTTATAATTGTGAGAGCCCATTGATGAAGTTTGAAGAAATGAATCCACCGGAAACTTTTAATTGACCTCATTACTTGGCATATCACAACTCTTCCCAAACTTTCCTTGCTACCCCTTTCGTCTTCTCAATTTAACGTCTGAATCAATTTTGCAATTTCGCTCTCGTAACACGCGTACTGGTGCAGCTGTAAACTCTTTTAGTTTTAAGACGTATACTTTGTCTCAAGACGTTTATCAGAATAAGTTAAAGTGACGCCAATATATTATGAAACCAATTCGTTATTTTCATGCTTGTATTATTCAAATTTCCTAGCGCATATTTTAGGATTTCTAATCGGACTCCGTCATGAACACAAGAAAACAACTTCGCAGTAGAGCAAAAGAGAAGGGAGACTCTTCAGCCACCGGATGAAATATTTTTGCTGGGAGAAGTGATTGATTTCTCATGACCTCTAACTGGTCTCTTCGATTGATTTAACACGTTCTTGATGGGATGTAAGCTGACTACACGATTTCGGTTTACACATTATTTGAGAAGAAGCAAATATTGTTCACATGAAGCTAACTACGAACAGGAAAGAGCGAAATTTCATAAGAACAAATCTATACGCGACTTCGAGATCCATCGATTGTCCTAAAATGCCTGCCATTTTGAATGAAGAAAAATTCCCACGCATGCTTCTCGAAATATCAGTAATAACTAATTCCTTTGCTGTTTTGTCCTCAGAAGGAAAGATTCTTGAATATTGTTTATAATTTTGTGATTTCGTCACAGCCTGTGCTTGTAACGTAGGGTTTATAAGCAAAACGATAATAATTTGCTCACGTAATTGAGAAGAAGACGATGGCGTTGTTTTCTTTTGAAATGACTCACCTGTATATGGCGGTCGTATTAGACATGTGGGAGAAGAAATGTGTACTCGTTTGAACTATATCTTCACTTCCATCCATAGCTCAGTCGATATTTTATTTCAACGTTAAAAATAACATAATTGAATGATTATGTTCAAACTCTCTGTTACTGTTTGGTAAACATCACTTAGCAATATTTCTGTCCTAAACGTAATATTTGATCTACCATAGAAATATTTTCTTTAAATAATTTTACTTTTTAGAAAAACGGAAATAAATTTCGGTTATTTAGAATGTACAAATTGGTATTAATTCAGTTTCATTCCTGTTGTAATTCTATTATTTTGAAATCACGGAGAGCCTTTTCTTGTTACGATGTTTTATGATTTTTGAAGTCTTAAATCAGTAAAATGTGTGCAATTTTTTAATACCGGTAATAAACTTTATATATGAAATATTTTTTTAATTTCTTAAGAAAGTTTGTTTTGTTCAGTAAACATATTTGTTCTACTTTTGTCTTCGCTTCTTGCTGGTAAATATTCTATGCTTTTCGATTTTTAATACCCTTATTAAAGGTAAATTTACTGCCTGTAATTGCAGGTAAGTCCTTCCCTGTCCTTTAGTCGTCGGCGCGTGGGGGCGCGTGTGGGCGCTGGCGACGAGGAGTGGGCGGGGGGGGGCTGTGATTTAGCGCTTTCATGAAACGGCAGCTGCGAAACGGATGGCGCCTCCGCCGCGTCGCCCGCCTCGTGCTGCTCCCTGGCGACGGGCGGGGACATTAGCGGTGGCGCCCCTCAGCTCGGAGGCGGTGTGTGGTGGCACGTGCGGTGCTCTCAGAGCACGCGCGAGCGATGGGCCCTTTAAACATAGCTACGAACGTCATTTGGCTACGAAGGTCGTTTGTCGTTCAATACTTTGCGTAAAATAACCTTCCATAACAGAAAATAACACAAACCTCAAATACCTTTTCTTGGAGTACATGTACTGACATACCAACTTCAAATGTAAAACATTTCTTTCGATTGTTCTGAATGATTGTAAAATTGTAAAATAGTTAATGAACGCCGGCCGTTAAAACAGGATTTTCTTTTCTCTGCTGTCAAGTCGATGAAATACTACAGTATTACGAATAAGGTTTTATTGGGCAGTATTTTCTACACGGCCATAGCAGTTTCGTAAGTTCTACGGATAGCGAAAGAAAATTCATTACTTTCCATTTGTAAGGTATCGATGCTTCCTCTGAAACAGTGATCGAGTGTGCCATCCACTACTGTACTTAAATATGATCTCCTGATAATGGAACAAAACACTAATTGCTTTAGGCATCTCGAAATCGTAGTTTCCCACAACGCTTCTTAATGATGTGACGTGCTGTGATACGGTTCTGAGAACCAAAAGCTTTTTTGTGAAGCGTGAAGCCCAAGGGCACGTCTGCGACTTCCTACATTTACGTGCTTACGTATTGCACTTTCTCAACTATAAATGTTCGGAGTTCCGAAAGCAAGAGGTCGTGGCTCTCACTTTTTGAACTGAAGGAGGTGACTTTTAGAATGTTGCCACGTTATAACGGTATTCAGTCAAGAAGCTATACTATGGAAGATATTTCACTGTTTTTATGTTTGTATCCCTGTAGAATGTTGCAGTATAGCAGTGGTGTGAAGGTCTTCTACTGGCGGCAGCAGCACGCTTCCTGGCACAAGCTCCTCTGGCCACTAGCGTCTGGAAAGGGAACTATTAGTGTTCATATTAGTAAGCGCGGTGCGGCGTGGCGGCCGCATGGGGCGCTGGGAGCGGCGGGGCGCTGGGCGCCGACGCCAATGTCTGCGCGCCCTCCTCCTCAGCCAACGCCCGTAATAGAAAAATATTACAATAATGTCCTACATATACTATTTTTTCTTGCAAAGTTTCCTCATTTTTTAACAATGTAAGCTTGATTTTAGTGTTAAGCTTGTGTCGGAAGGAAAATTGAATTCATGTGATGATAAAGTAATATAAATTTCAATGAAGAATATCAGGTTAAATTTACTGTGACAGTAATTTCTGGACACTAGGAGTCATTTGCAAATTTAATTTTTTTTTCTAAAATCTCGAAATGTACTCTTTAGCTAAAATTTCTTATCTCACTCGCAGACACTGTTAACAGAGTTTAAAGCTTGAAACTAAAAAAGAAGTATTAAAAATTGAATGTAATTTAATTTCCCCGGCATTTCCAATCGAGCTGCACTGTTTGTCCCTTTGTTCGATTTTCTTCTATTTGTCACGTGCACCGACTCTGGGTCGTCAGTGATATGTAAATTGTTAAAAATACACAAATATGTTAGCTGATGATATAAACTAACACTGTAGCAATATTTATAGTATTTCATTGTTTTGATCTTCATAGAAGGCTCTATATGTGAATAGAAACAACTTTTATTGCCGAAGTCTACATAATTTACTGTAGTACATGCGGCAGCTATTAAAAGTGAGTATGAACAGTAAAACTAGAGAACGACTAAAAAATAACGTGTATGCTAGTACGTGTTTCGAAGGAATCGCTCGTGCGTGTTAACAAATGAATTACTGCGGATTGAGGAGCGAATGCGATGAAAACTGTAATTTTGTTGTTTTTCGCAAGTTATAATAGCTCTTTACATATTTCTGAAGCCTTTCAGCGACATACAGGAGGTGGAGTATGTGGATGAGGGATTAGCCCTTCTGTGTCCTTGGAATCGTCATGAGAATGGGTGGAATGATGGCGTGCGGTCCTTTTCTTTCGTACCATGCTCCGACATTCTTCTGGAATTGATCGTGGGAAAGCACGCGAGCGCCTAACAAGGGCAGTTTGTCTCTAGGATGACCATCTAAGCAGCGGCTGACCTGAGCTCACGTGAAACATGGGCCTCCGTCGAGACACAGTGTGTGACCTTCCGTTGTACAAAGTGTCATTTGCGGCCCCTGCGTGCGCCAACGCACATCACTTCCCTTCCACGCTAACAAACGACTCTCTTGGAGTGTCGGAATGCGAGGGCAATTTCGTGATCCTCCTAATTTTCTTATTTTCCAACGTTTCGTTTGTTTTTGCGGTGCGTAGTTTTTCCGGCTCCTTTGCAAGCGGGCGACGCTGTTCCCTTGTTTCCGCAGGGCCCCTCTTCCCCCTCCCCTCCAGCAACAGAGCTGCGAGACGGCCCGCGGTGTCTCCCCTCCCCCACCCTCTCATCCCTTCCCTTCCCTTCCCCGTAAGCCTCGTTGCCTTCCCCCTCGCCTCCCTGTCTTCTCTCTCTCCCTCCCTCCCACCCTTTCTCTCTCTCCAGAGTTGCTTCTTGCCCTCGGCCCCCGCCCCTGCCCGGGTGCGCGCGTGCGACACGCGTGTCTGCAGGGGGGGGGCGGGGGTGCGCCAAATTGACCTGTCTGTCTGTCTGCGCCCCTCCTCCTTCTCGCCTGGAGACGCTGCGAGCAGACGAAGCCCCGAGAGCGACGCGCGCTGCCAACGCGTCTTTTAGTCAAGGAGACAGCAGTTGGGGAAGGAATCTTATAGCCGCATTTACCCAAAGTTATATAAAATCAGGAGGAGTTTTCTTCCCAACCAAGAGAAAAAAACAACTAGTTTTTCATTTATTTGTTATAAGCTTCTTTCAGTCAATATCTCACCTTTTTTGAATCATCACTTCTATTTCATTAGCTGAGATCCCTTTTTCTGTTGCCACAACCGATCTTAATTCAAACCTATTTGTTGTCCGAGTCCCCGAATTACATACCTCATACCGTCATCTACAGAAGAGATATTTTGAGATGTTCTATTGTATCTTAAATAGTTCGGCTCTTTGGAGACGTACACAATCTGTAAACGCACTTGTTCATTTTTTCTTCAAGCGCACTTTTAGAGAACCAGTACTGAAACAATACTCGTCTTATCTTAGGGTAACTATAGAATTCGCAAAAAACAAGTGAAATTCTTGGCTCTGATGCTTTCTTTCATCATTTATTCCTTTATGCATACTTTAGTGACCTGTCTCTCTTGAAACACTTCTTTGAAGTATTGAAACACCTACTCTTTTATTTCATTAAAGAAGAAGAGAGATCTACACATTTACTGGGCGTTGGCGACTTTATTTCCGCCCTCCCTGAATAGAGAGGACCATAGTGGTTTGCATTCGACTTGCGCGATTGACGTGTGTAAACCGAAGCGGTGGACGAATCTTTAAAAGTTACCCACCACGTCTGTTAATTGCGTCGTTCAATCTTCCAACGTTATCATACCATTGTTTTAAGAGCAAAAACCAAATACCTTTTGTAAGAGCGAGAGAGCTCAAAGCCAACGGTAACGTCGACTCATTCGTTTGGATTTCTCTTAACGGACCGCGGACTGTTACAGAAGACTTTGCCTTCCTCCCTTTGGATGCGACGTCGGAGGGGAGCGTTACGGAAAGGAATAAATAGCGCGGATGTAGACCGTGCACGCATTGTTAGCGCTCTGTGAACGGAAAATACTCTCCATTGTTTGCTCATAGATTAATTTGAAACATTTCAGGGCAAATAATTCGCACGGGATTGAACACATTTCTAATTTATTAGAGCACTTCATCGCACAGTTCCTTTATTCTCCATGCATCATTCCTTCAAATAAAGAATGAAAGTAGATCATATTTGTAGTTTTAGACGAGCAGATAATGTTCAATGGCTGTGCAGTGTCCTTAATGAGCCACTTATAAACTACTGCACTCTAATCGAAAATATACGGTAGGTAATTTGTACTATCAACCACAAAGTTTTTGCTGCTGACACTAAATTGATATTACAATGAAGTTATCTGTCACCTGCCATTCAAAAACTGTATAAGCTCGTGTAATAAGTGGAAAATATCTTATTATATTTTCTGATAGTCTGAATTTAGTCGTAAAAGTTATCTTTTATTTTCGTTTCCTAAATTGCAAAGTATTAGCGTAAAATTTAAAAATAAAACGTATTAATAATTCATATATGCAATACTACACACAGTTGTCACTAATTCAAAGTTTCAAATTAAAAATAGCCCCACAAGGTCCACCTCCCCCAGTGTTCTTCCAACTCCATATACCAAACATTCTGAGGTGTAATATCGTCAATGCGGCAACGTTGGAACCCGGATCTGCTGTGATGGCAGTGCTATCATGTGGCCAACGCGATTACTGGGTGCGCCATTGTTGTTAACAGACACTCTTAATCGAGGTTAATCTTCGGCGGCGGAACGGGGCTGCAGTTCATTGAGAACAGCTGTAATTCCGAAGAGCAATAAACAGGGGATGTCGATCCTCTCGGAATAATGAACAGCCCATTTCATTTGGGAGGCAGGCTGCCTAGCGGCCGCAGCGAAAGTCAACCGAGCGAACGCTGTTTCCACGAACGGGGCTTCTTGTGGCGTCCGGGAACTCATGCCCCTGGGGGATGATCAATCATTCGGAACAACACGTCCTCATTACATTATGCGTAGTCATTAAACGCATGTTTCAAATTATTCAACTTGGAAACAGCTAATTACCAAAATATTCCCTCCGAAAACACGCTTATAAGTAGATACCAGAGATAGCGTTTTATCAGCGAACGGACATAGGCGAACATTCCATTTAGAAATGAATAGAATAATCAAAGAATAGCTTACGTAAAATGACCTTGGTTCGGGCGTTTATGTATCACTATCACTTTCCAGAAATGGAATGCCATGATTTGTCTATAGCGTGAAAAGGAAGTGATGTTATGAAAATGCGGGACAACACCACCTCGCTCCTTTCTATTCTATCTACGCTTGGCTCTGCTTGCTCCAGCCCGCTCTGCTTCAGCCCCTCGCCATCACCACTAAGCCCTTCTCCACTATTCCGTGCCCTTCCGCCTGTCCCTTGCCCTCCCTGCCCTTCCAGTCCCTGCCCTCGCCATCACCACTAAGCCCTTCTCCACTATTCCGTGCCCTTCCGCCTGTCCCTTGCCCTCCCTGCCCTTCCAGTCCCTGTCCTCGCCATCACCACTAAGCCCTTCTACGCTAAACCGTGCCCTTCCACCTATCTCTTGCCACGTGGCTAAAAATGACTTGCTAGAGTCCCTAGATACAGAGAGTAGCGCAACCGCCGCCATTTAATATCCTGTAACCCGTTAGTCTCGCCAGGCAGCAATCAGGAACTGAAGGGAAATTAAAACAATTGGTGACATTATGAAGATTTTCAAGAATATTAATATTGGTTTGGGGTAGATTCATTGTTCTCAACATAGAGAACACTACCCAGTTTCAATTTTCCTGACAACTGGACATAAAATGGCGGGATCGGCGGAACAATGGAATGCGCTATTCTCTGCATCTAGGGACTCTGACTTACCAGTTCGTGGCGCCCTTCATCGTTAATGCTAGAATTCAGTACGATGTTGGCTCACCCTTAGCCTTAATGACAGATTCCTCTCTCGCAAACACTTTCAATCAGGTGCTGAAAGGTTTCTTGGGGAATGGCAGCCCATTCTTCACGGAGTGTTGCACTGAGAAGAGGTATCGATGTAGGTCGGTGAGGCCTGGCACGAAGTCGGCGTTCCAAAACATCCCAAAGGTGTTCGATAGGATTCAAGTTAGAACTCTGTGCAGGCAAGTCCATTACAGGGATGGTATTGTGTAAACACTCTGCCACACGGCGTGCAGTATGAACAAGTACTCGATCGTATTGAATAATGCAATCACCATCCCCGAATTGCTCTTCAACAGTGAGAAGCAAGAAGGTGTTTAAAACATCACCGTAGGCCTGTGCCATGATATTGCCAAGCAAAACAAGGGGTGCAAGCCCCCCCTCCAGGAAAAAAACACGACCATGCCATAACAGGATTACCTCCGTGTCCGGATACTTTTGATCGCATAGTGTATGTCAGTGCGGCGAGGGGAAGGCGTTTAACACGCGCCCAGTGCGCGAGCGCTGCGCTGTCTAGAGGAGCGAGAGCGAGGTGTTGGCGGAGGAGAGGGCTTTGCGGCCAACCACAGGGGAAGGGGCGGGGGCCCTGAAAGGTGCGGTCGCCCGCAGCCTCCCCTCGCCCCTCACCTTCAACCCCACCCCTCTCGGCTCTCTCCGACATTCCTTCCTCTTTCCCCAACATTTCCCTCCTCTGCCCTTCTACACAAGGCCTTTCCCTCATCCATTCGCCTTCCACTCCTTACATTCGCACTCTCTTCCCCCTTTCACTCAATACATCCCCACATCCCTCCATATCAATTACGGTTGCCCATGACCTTCTAAATCTATTCGTCACATCAGCTCCCTTAATTGCCTAATGCTTCTATACGCGCACTTCGCATCCTTCTTGTTTATCCTCTTTGCAGCATCGCTGCTTTGCTTCCTCTGAAGATGAGTCCTCCACATACTGCGCACTCCTTGGGCTCGTTTTCTGCGATTGAGCACCTTTTCCCACCACATTTGGTTCCATTTTCTTCTTTGCAATGTTCATGCCTACGTTGCTTTTATAGGTTGCTATATAGTATAACCTTCACCATTCACAATTCCTCCGCTTGCATCCCATGAAATTTCCCTTTTTCTTGTTCATCCCTCTCGTGTGTTCGTGCGCTGTCCATCGCCCCCCCGCCGTCCTCTTACCCTCTCTCGCCCTCCATGCTCTGCTGCTCGACCGCCCCCGCCGCTGCGGTGTGGGCGCGTCGCCGCTCTGTTCCGCTTTGCTCCGTCCACTACACCACAGCCGGGGCCTCCCCTCCCCTCCAGTCCCTCGGCGGTCGCTGCGGCGGCCGCGTGCGCGGTGGGAGGGAGAGGAGGGGAGGGGAGGGGAGCGCCGCAGCGATCGATGCAGCGCTGGGGGAGGGGGGGAGGCATTGGCGCGACGCGAGTCACCGCTCACCTCTGCTCTAGCCTCTCCCCCGCCCTCACCCTCCCTATCCCTCCCATTCTATCCCACCCGCTCATCGCTTTCCCACTGTCACATTCTGACTGTCTCCCCCACCACCACCACCACTCCAGCTTTACGCCTCAGCCACCGGCCTCTGCTCTAGGCCCTCCCCTTCCATCACTTCCCTTTCCCCCTCAATTCCTTCATGCTCAGCGACGGCCTCTCTCGGAGTGGCAGTCTGTCGCCTCTCCGCACCCGCTCCCCCTGCCCCCTCCACTCACCCCCTCCCGCTCCATCCCACCTCGCTCGCCGCTCACCCACTGTCACGCTGAGAGGGGCAGCCTTTCGCCTCAACTCACGAGTGCCCGCCAACCCCCAAACGCTCACCCTCCGACCTCTCGCCTCCACTTACCCGTTCCACGCCAGCACCTCTATCCCTCACTCCCCTTCATTTGCGACATAGACATGTGCTCGTATGTGCGTAGACCTTCTGTGGCGTGGACGCAACGAGCAATTGCAATATTTCCGTTTTCCAGATTTTTGTAGTTTGGAAGGCTTATTTGTCTATATATGCCATTTCTGTTGCATGCCATTTTCTTAAAAATATGGCATAATTCCGTTTTCTTTTTTTTTCTCACATTGCTTGTCGTAGGACAGAGGGAAATGTGTTTGAAGTTAACCGCGGAGCCCCCTCATCATTTCGCCACCAGCGAAAGAGTCTATTCATTCTCACGAGGTACAATAACGGAATTAGCTTTGGTCGGGAAATCACTTATGACGGTTTGTAGGCTATGACTGACCACTATGATTGGATTTGTTGGTAAGTAGACACAATATCCAAACAAGAGATTTTACAGAGACGAGTGAACGGAGAAAACTGGAATATTGACTGTAACAGCCATGCCACTGTGGACACGTCAGACCTCCGCACGGGAACGAAGTCAAGTTAAAGAATTCAACGAGAGAAGACAAAGGGTTTAATGCACTTTTAGTGTGCGCTAGCGGAACCCGGCAGGCGATGTTCTGCCCTTCATCTCACTCTTTCCCCTGGCATCTCCCTTTCTTTCTGGCTCTCCCTCCCTCTTTCTCTTAATGTCTCTCCGTCTCTCTCTGCCCCTGTCTCAGTCTATCTCTGTCGCTGCTATCTCTGTCCCTCCCATTCACATTTACTTGCAGATCCTGCACGTCTCTGAGCAGGTGATGTAATGTCGGAAAGCGCCGGACCAGCAAAAATGTAATAGAATGTTCAAGAAGAGCTCATCCTGTAGATTACTGTGTGAGAATGGCCTTAGAATGCGTTGTTTAGGAGTTCTTTAACGATAGATTCAAAATGTTGCCGAGCGCGTTGCGGGCTGCATTTGACGTGAATATTTAGTTCTGGTCTACAGCGCCATGTAGTTCAGTTAAAACAAAATTAACAGCACATAAACCTTCTGGGTGAAAAAAATTCGTAGAAGTGCCAATTTTCATAGAGATCGGTCGAACGGTGTCGAATTTTACGTCTTGTATGTATACCAACATCCATTTTTATATAGAGAGAAAAGAAGATTACATAGTTACGTTTTAAAACCATTTTAGGTCGCTTTTAACATCTTGGTAATATAGCAATCACTACTGTGATTGTTTTAACTATAGACGTAACACGTAAGGACAACACAAATACACACAAACACCAATGCCCGAGGGGGATTTCGAACCCACGACCCTTCGTGCCGAGGCAGCTAGGGCTTTCCCGCCTTAGTGGCCCCGGCTATCTAGGCCGACTAAAGTCATTTAAGAGACATGACGCAAAATGACAAGGCGAAATGGGGAGTTGTTTCAAATGAAGTTAAAGTTTTTGCATTGCTAACAGTGAAAGAAAAATAATTCAGTTTAAGTATTACTTGTAAGATATGTATTTACTGTAAAACATTTTTAGAATAAATGTTATTTGTGAACTAATTGAGCGATGAAACTCGGTACATATTGCTGAAACTTCACAAGACAAATATGAGACAGACGAACAACAATTGCTTGGAGTTAACACAGGCAGTGTAAATAAGCAAATGCTAGCACGAAGGTGTTGCCGAGAATATTTTATGTCAAGCTTATCAACTAAATAAATATTTCGTTTTATTTCGTTTAAATATTTTAATAATTCTGGGGGAAGTAGACGGTGAGAATCAACTAGCTGACATAATCTGAAGCTGATAGTGGCATTTTTTAGTATGTTGTAACTCAAAAAACGGCGTAGTACCTTGCGCAAGTCTAGGAGAATTTTTGGCTGTGAAATCGAGCCACCTGTGCAGTCGTCGTTATACGCGCCCGGGAGATAGCATACGGAAATTAAAGAGGTAGCTTGACGATCGTACTCCAGCCAGCAACAGGGTTTTGGGGGTAGTATTCAGAGATTTTGCACAGTGGATAACTTTGTATACCAAAATAAGGGAAATGTAACGTTCATTTTAGTGAATAAAATGTCAAGTTTGCAAATGCCAGTTGTTTCATCGCTCTGAAAATATGTATCTCTGTTTTTCTTTACATTTTAAAAGCAATGAAGAGAGAAATTGCCTTTTTACTGTAATTTTACGAAACACAAATTGTTTTTGTAACGTATTTTTTGCACAATACAAAAAAATCCCCTGTGTTTGTGACATTTTTCCTCTCTGAAATGCCGTATTGGCAATTATAATTGTTTTTAATGCAGAATACATTCTGTTTCCGTGAATATTTTATCCTGTGTAATTTTGCCGAGCTTTTAATTAGTGGACCGGGAAAGGTGCCCCGGCTAATTGTAGACCTTGTTACTCAGTGACACTTTGAAATTAACCGGACGCAAAGTGCAGGGCGTAAGCGGTGACAACTCAAAGTTACGACCTGCGCAATTTGCGCTGAGTGTATCTTGTTTACTTACCTCCTGCCAACGAGTGCTGAAAATATTTCAGATTTACTAAACTGTAGCCTCGAAGTGTTTTAATTTTGTCTGCTTACATGTAGAATTCAAATATAAAGTGAATAATTGGTTTATGGTTATATTAATGTATTGATTCATCGGTATAAATATACATTGTTGCAGTAAATGAATTGTAATGTACGGATTACAGTTGTCATCCAAGACATCGTGCGGTCAACGCTAAAACGTGTACTTCATGATGTCGACAATACGATTACGTTAGAATCTTCTCCGTTCATAATTTAAGAGAAACGTATGCGATTTATCGGTTTATCTTTTAATACGTGTGTGTTTAAAGTAAATTCAGTATTTAATTGGTACAATGAATTCTGCTGACTTGTAAATGATTCATTTAATAAAGAATTCGCCCGCAAGAATTTAGGAGACATGTTAAATTTAATATGCAATTTCATAAGACATGTACACAATCCATTTTATAATATCTTACGCGCAAACGTGCCTGAATAGCCAGTTTATATCTTTACAAATATATTTGTTTAATTTATTTTTAGAATTTATTAATTGGTATTTAGAAATGACAGAATGTAACGTGTGGTTCAATTGGTAGTGAACACTGCCTAGCTTGAAGTCGCTTCAGGTTTCTTTTGTTTGTTTTGTTTTATTTCTCTTTTATTCGTTTATGTTGTTCTAGAGGGCCTTGGTTGGTAGATAACGCCCCATCTGCCTGATTAATAGAGAGCGGCTATTTCATTAGTGTGCCGCGATGGTGGGAAATTCCGCTGGGTCCGTCAATGGCTGGGGACCAATGACAGGCTGAATTGGCTGTTGGCTTATTGAACAGGCGAGGGTAGTAATTGTATCAGTCGTACGTATTATTTTCCATTGCCCATTAGCGTACGACAAATGCATATAGTATACAAATTCTTGTTTTATGTTTCCTTTATGTATCTTTTATGTAGTTGTAATCAGATGTTTTATGTGTTCAACAACAATGTTTAAAAATTGAAACTTGACTATTGATGCAGAGTAATTTTGTGTATTCTGTAGCACCTGAAGGAGCCAGACATATTGCTCTACGACGTCGTAAATGTGTTGTTTCAGTGAAATCAGAACGTTTTTAAAATGTTATATAATATTTCTGATGTAATATGGGGTAAAAATTTACGTGGGAGGTGAGTGTAAAAATAACAAGGGCTTGATGAGAATGATTAGCCAAATAAGCATGCGTATCTAAAAAGAAGGCCGCCAATTGTATCGTCCTCGCGAAGTGACTGTGAAGAGCTGAATCGCAGAGAAGCGCTGTATCCTGAGCACAGAGCCGCTCTCTCTCCCAGACGCCCAGCGCTGCGCAGCTGACAGCGCCCTCCTGCGCTCTACCCGCCCCGCAAGCGATGCACGCGCACAGCATAGGCGCTTGAAAGGCGATATCCATGAATTTATCCGTTGTAAATCCCACTTTGCAGACTTCGGGCACAACACAAATAGAAGAACATTCAGCGTAACACAAAGTGTGTGGAACATAAAGGATTATTGAGCGGTGCGTAAATAAAAATGACCAGAGGAGTATTTAAGTGGGGAAAGGAAGGTCGCTTGCATGCAGACGGGGCTCATTTCATGAAGCGGTGGCTCGAGGCCGCAGGAGTGGGACAGCGACTTGTGCGCGCCCTCTGCTGCCCCGTCCGGCCCTGGAGGCCGCGTCTCTCTCTCCGCTCTGCCAGCACGGCTCCTGTCGTTCGCCTCGCCCTTCCCGCCCTCCTCTGGCCGCCGCCCTGCTTTCCGCCGTCCTCCGCACAGTCCTCCGCGGTGGCTCAGAGTCTGCCCGCGCTCCGCCCCGCCCCGCTTCCTTCCGCTGTGTTGCGTTGCGTTGCGGAGGACAGGGCGGGAGGGCGTGTGTTTGCCGCCCCATTTGCATACAGCGCGCGGATCGCCCCCAATTGAGCCCCGCCCACGCCCCGCCAATCCCCCCGCCCATGCCCCACCCACTCCCCGCCCACACCACGCCCCGCCCACGCCCCGCCCACGCCCCGCCCACGTCCCGCCCACGCCCCGCCCACGTCCCGCCCACGCCCCGCCCACGCCCCGCCCACGCCCCGCCCACGCCCCGCCCACGCCCCGCCCACGCCCCGCCCACGCCCCGCCCACGCCCCGCCCACGCCCCGCCCACGCCCCGCCCACGCCCCGCCCACGCCCCGCCCACGCCCCGCCCACGCCCCGCCCACGCCCCGCCCACGCCCACTGGGCGAAAGGGCGCCCCGCCGGGCGAACCTGCGGATTCGGACCGCAGGGGGCGACTCCTCCAAACATTGGGCGCTGCACATGTCTCTTCACAATCCGACATCCCAACAAATACGTTGAGCCCGTCAGCGGCTATGTAGGCGGATGATTCCTAACTCCTAAAACGCTGTACGTTCTCTTTCCGCCCTAACACAATGTGCTTTGATTTTTCATGCAAGGGGTTATTTCAACATGCAAGAGAAAACTTTCAATCCAGTCATGCAGTACTTCGAAATTTCTCTTCCCAATAGTAAATATTTACAACCACCAGCACTTTAATTCGCACCTTCTTCAGTCTATCCTGACCCGACCCGAAGCATCTGGACCGAATCAGGCCGTTTCTGCGCCCCTCCTCCACCCCCAAACGCACGGCGTTCACAAGCACATTTATGAACTCAGCCCCTCCACATTTAATACGCGCGTTGTTTTGCAGGCGATACGAATCATTTGGACGCAGCAATAACAGTCGAATGCAAACAAATTGCGACAGCGATGTGAGCGCGCCCTGTTGCCCGACCGCTCTCTTTAACGCGCCCCCCCGCTGGGCCATTGCGCAAATTGTGTCAAGTAGCGCAACTTCATTGCAGCAGTGTCACACTGCGTTCATTAGTCCGCGATAATTGTGCGTTGTGGAAGTGAATGACGTAATAAATTGCGTGAGAGGGGCGGGGGCGGGGCAGCTGATCATGCACGCGCCCCGAAAATACGCTACTGAAACAAACACTTTTGCCTGCAACTTTTACTTTATCGCTCGCTGCACTCAAAGCTATGCAGTGAAGAGGAAGTTACGTAATGTTGGAACGGAAACGGCGACTTTTTGGCAGAAAAATTCGTATTATGGGTCCTTGACGTCGAAAAATAGGTGAATTTTTGTTCGTATATGTAGAAAAATACTCCTCTGACAAGTTATGTTGTTGAAATCCACATAATGTGCCTCCTTTATAACGAAAATTGGTTTAAGGCAAAAACGTCGCCACTCCGTGCCCCGACAAACGGAAAAATTGGTTAATTGCGTTTTGACAAGTGCTCAAATGCTTTTTACCCCGGCTACAAATTTTGTCTTCGTATTTTTTACAGATGTGTGCTAAATGCGTGTTTAATAAGACACAAAAGTCATTTTGTTCTATTCCTGGATAATAGTGATGAAAGTTCCCAATCCCACGTAAGGAAGGCACAGAATCAACTTATTTAAAACTTTCAAAACAGAATGTCTGTATCTGGCTCACTAATAAATTTTATCACGACGAGGCAACTTCGGTACATCCTTCGGGCTGTTGTGGGGTGAAATATTAAATGGAAAATTGTGTAGAATACGTTAATTAAATAGGTACCAAGAAAATAACCTCGTCAAACATCTAATAAGATTTGTAGTTATTACATTAAGATCCGATACTTATTAAAATCACTTCCTCTTTCTGATAGCTGGAGAAAGTAACTTCAAAGTGTCAGAAAATAGTCAATAAAGATATTTATTGCCCGTATAATTCTTCTGTTCGAATGGGCTTGGTGAAGGAATCTGTTCCCCTTGCTTTTATTGCGATCGGCGTTTGTCAATGAATAATTCATCGCCTTATGAAAATCTGCTTCTTCACCGTCGACCCTTCGTTTGTCGAGGAGAAAAAGGGATGGGAGGGGGCCGTGAGTAGTAAAAATGCGCGAACTGTCTGCTTTGATTGTCTGCCTGTCCTTCGCCCTCCGCTCTTTCCCGCTTCTCCACTACTCTGTTCCTTCTTTCCCTTCCAGCCATTCCCTCCTCACTTTTCTCCCCCGTGCCCGCGCTCCCTCTCTCCTGTCCCCCCACGCGTTCCCTGCCCCTGCCTCCCGGCGTCTTCTCTTCCGATCCTCTCCTTGCCTACTCCCGTCTCCCTCAATATACTTCTCCTTTGCCTCTCCTCATTATTCGCTCTCTATCTTCCTCCCGTCTCTGCTCTCCCTATTCTTCTCCGCGCCCCCACCTCCTTCCCCTCCTCGCCGCCGCCATGGCCTCCGTGGAATGTGTGCAAGTCCTTCGCCGCCACCTCCCTCCCCCTCCAGTCACTCAGCTCGTCCTGCGCAGCCACAGTCACAAGGTGCTATCCAATTCAGCTTGCAGCAGACGCCTCTCGGGAGTCCCTGATAGTAACGTACAAACAGGCAACGGAAATGAAGTGAGAGGACGCATGGCTTCGGCAATGAGAATGAATCCTTGGGAAATAGAAAATGTTTAATATTGTAATATTTAGGCGGAAACGTTGATTCCAGTTGAGATGTCATTTCTGAAAAGAAAATTAACAAAAGTATTTTTTATAGATAGATAAATGAAGAGTACTTCCTTTTTACGGAAAGTTTTAATGTTCAATGCAGAAACATGTATCTTAAGGAGGGACAAGAAAAAGTATTGGAATGCTTTTGAAATTATGAATCATACAAAAAATTAGTTGAAAGGAACTGGAAAAGAATTAGGAATTGTTGAGATCAGAGGGGAATGAAGTGCAGTTACGGAAGATGATGAAAATGAGGCGAAGTTACTGGGCGAATGTGAATATTTTGAGGACTAAAAATGAGAGAATGAGAAAATTATAAAAGGATAAATTGCTGACATTATGGAAAGAAAGAAAAGTAACTAAATGTGAAATGAAATAATAGAATAGAATAGACGAGCTACTGAGACCCAACTAAAAAGGCCAAAGATAGAAACAGAGTAGGCATGGACTTGATCAAAGGGCACAAAATTGATTATGATGACTGATTGTACTTTCAAGAAACTTTTCATTTGTGTATTTTTGTTTTCCAGACGAAAGTACAGACAGCTCGAAAACCCCTCAATACGTGAATAGATGAGCTTTTTTTTTATTTTCTTACAATATTTCTCAAAATAATTCTGAACATTAGGAAGTTACATCGCCACTTAACTACTCTGTGTTTCCATGCGTGAGAAAACGTGTAGTTAAACGATCAGAAATCGTGATGATGGAAGCGCGAGAACATTTTATTCGCGTTTCTTTTTTAATTAGAATGAATATGGCTCTAAATTAATGTATCATAAAATGTCTGCTTGTAAACACTATTTTCCCATCTTGTTTCACATGTTGTCGACATTTAATTAGGGAGGGAAAAGCTTGTAAATCCTGCTGAGCGCCCTGTCAACCACAAGATCCTAAAACGTCCATTCCATGTTCTTGTGCTGAACCCCGATCACTTTCCCCTTGCTGGGAAGAATCACCTCTTTCTCCCTGTCCAGAGGCTGTGAGCGGGGGAGGGGGCGCTCCCGTCGACCTCTGCTCGGCGCCTCCGGCGGTGGCGGTGCGGCGTCGCCATTGCGGCTGAGGTTTCGCCCCGCCCCCTCCCACCCCCACCCCCGCCCTCTGGCCTCCGGCGCCGGCCGCCCCCGCACTCGCAGCGAGGGCGGAGGGGCAGGCCTCTCTGTCCGGCGGGGCGGTCGCTCGCAATGGAGGTCAAAAACGTCCAGAGCAAAGAATCCGTGAACGAGCTTCTCTTTGGCCAATTCACATGTGGTGGAAAACTCATGTCATGAAGTTGCACGTGTGACGTTTCTTATGTGACATCCCTGATAGGGAAGCGAATCACGCATCATGCGATCTGTAGTCATTAAAGGTCGCTGCCCGGAGTCACTTATCATTGTACTGCTTGATTCGTGACGTCGATACACCGGTGAAATATTAAAGAAAGGGCTAGGTAATAAACCAGTGTCCAGTGCGTCCAGGGAGGGAGAAGGAACGAGAGTGAAAACGAGCCGTCGAAGGCGAGAACGCTGGCGGCGCAAGGCCCCCTGGAGTGGGAGGGGCCGCGCAGGGGGCCGAGTGCTGGCGCGCAGCCACCGCGCAGAGGGAGCCCCCTCCCCCACTCGCCCACTTCAGCGCCAATTGGCAATCGGCGCCTCTCAGGACACGAGCCATGAAATGAAATGCTCAGCACATCCCATGCGAATTACAAGGCGCTGCGTACTACCTTTATAACCATTTCAAAATAACTTTGATGAATCCAAATAACCATTACACTCTTCCTTGCATTTGAACAATCGTTTTTCCCAACAAGGATACATCATTATGTCCCGTTTTCGTAATAACAATCACAAATATTATTTACCTCACCATAAAGCTAGGTGATTTGCTTCCTAAGACAATCAAATACTTAATTAATCCCAAAATAAATATCGTAAATACACACACATACACACACTCAATATTGATTGCAACCTCTGATTCTAATAATGGAAAGTGAGATATCTGCAAAAAAAGAGTGTACAAATAAGTTTGCTAATTGCAGTATTATCTGTCTCTTAACGTTTTTGTTAATGCACTCACACTATTGTAAATGTTGTCAATGAGGACCTACAACGTATTTACAGTATTTGAAAGTAATGAGTTTTCATGTGATCATAACACACGATATAACATCTTCTACTATGATACATTCTCTCTCTTATTTTAATAAAATTGAACTCTTTGTTTCGGCATATCTTTGGTGAATGTAGTTGGTAATGGAAGGTAACTGTGGAGTTGTCCACTTCATTTTGGTCCGCAAACGCCTCGAGTTGCCTTTTCCCTCTCGCCAGTTGCCGCTGCCCGACGATACTTCTCGTGTTCACGTCGCAACTTGCGCTCCTCTTAGCCCAGTCTGCCAGTTGCTGTCGCCGGCGCCAGGGCGCTCTGCAGGCGCGGTCGCGGCCAGGGCTCGTTGCCGAAAGACGAAAATTTGGCCAAACATCTAACAGCTTCGTGCGCAGATTGAGGTTTTGTCATTTAACAAACTCAGCGAACGAATCTGCCAGGAGAAAGTAAAAGGAAGACATTACGTTTTGGAGTTGGATCAATAGTGCTTTCTTATTAAAAGTTCGCATATTATCATGTTCGTTTAGGCGTTTAGGTTCAACAAAAGACCACTAAAAATAAGTTTTTAGACGCTGTGGCCGTAGGAGGTGGAGTGTGAATGACGATCTGCCCACGCAGATGTGGATGATTCGCCGTCGGAGCCATCGCTGTTACATCCGTGAGTGGTCCAGTGGTTTCGACGTGCGGTCAGCGCGCTGCCGTTCGGCCTGCAGTGATGGACTGATCGATGCTCCCATGTTCCCCACAGTCAACTGTCTCCATTTCAATTGACAGCTCGAGTTGTTCATTTTATCTAACAGGCTCTCTATTGAGTCGCACAGCTGTTCTAGAGCTCATTCGTTGCCGATAGACCACACAGGCACATGTTACGCAAATAAGTACTTCATTGTTACAGGGATTAACCATTACTTTTACTGAAGAGGAATTCATTAATTTCCTGACACGATCTAATGAGTAAAATTCAGACAGATGCTTCTCTTGATATTCAAAACCCAAAAACGAAGATGGTATTTAATTCTTAGTGTATTACTCTCTGTATCTCAGAACTTAATGTTTTGATCAGATGTTTTTGTGCATATCATCAGCATTTGTGTGTGTGTGTGAGTGAGAGCGGCGCATGTAGTGGTAGTGTACAGCCGATTTTATTTTCTTATAAACAATTTCTACTAATGCTGAGTCTAAAATTGTTATTTTCTCATTAACAAACATTTAAAACAAATGCGAGTGGAATACTGCATGATATCCGTTATTAATAATATATTTAGTAAAATTATTTCGAGTGGTTTGATCTCGCAGGAGAAGGCGCTGAGGTCCCATTAGACTTCCTTCTCCGGCTGGCGCTCCTCTGTGTTGGAGTGGAAATATCCAGTGCGTCCCAGTAAATGAGCGAACCCTACAGATATTTCCTGCTTCATGGTGCTAATTTAAATATTACTATTTTTGTGAAAAGTACCGTTGGGTGCCAGGGTGGTAGGTGATTTTTAGTATACAAACCAGCAATACATAAGTTCATTCTTTACTAAATCGTATACACAGATCATATAATTATTCTTAGCTACTTTTCTAGTTTAATAATTAATGTAAATAAGCGAATATTACATATTATTTGGCATACATTTCTTATTCTTGATCTGATTTCAAATATTAAGAATTATAGTGGAAAGTATTGTGCTATGCATACCTTAGTGATTTTAGTGTACAAATAAGCAACATACATTTGTATTCTTTACTAAATCGTGTATACAAATTGTGAAATTATTTGTAACTTCTACCTTCCATTTTCATCATAAAGCATTGCGACGAAAGTAGTAAAACAAAAATGTTGATAGTCTGTGGTCAATTATCGTTGTTTCTTGGACAGTAGAAATATTTTGAAAACTTTAACTTTATTATATAAGAAAAGCTTATCATCAAACGTAAGTTTTACAAGTATATTTATTTCAATACAAAATAATTTTCAAGTTTAATAAAAAAACCTTCTCTTAAATTTTACTAAAAATGTTGTTAGGTTAGGTATAATTGTCCTCCATAACTTGTGTGCACACAATCCTGTACCTGTACTTTTGAAGGTTTTTCATTGCTCTCATACCGAAATATTTTGCGACGTATTGTAGTCAGCTTTGATGCTTTGATATCTGTGTATTTTTAATATCAGCGCATCGATTTGTGTTATGTAAAAATTATTCATGTAAACCGCTGTCAAAGTATGCAATGGAATAAACGACAGGTCTCTGGGAGAAAGAAGCCACTATCTTCTTGTTGACGAAACGATAGCGAACGAACTGTATTTTCTAGAAAGCATCTTGGGCTTCGCTCGTTCGTCCTGGTCGCGGCTGCAGGTGGCCTTGGGCGGGTGGCCGTCTGCCGGCAGCGACCGTCAGCTGTTCCGAAACAGTTGCCGGCGGAAGGAGGGGGGAGGGGCGGCTACAGGCGTCTGCGGAGAATATCTCCTCTCTGCGCGCTGGCAGCAGCAAGCTGATCTGTGATTGGCGCAGATTTCGAACGCGTTTCCTTATTTATTTATTATTTATTTATCGTTACATTTGCGACAACTTCCTGTGTGCTCGGACGTAGAAGTTGCGTTTGGTACAAAATCTTTAATTTCGAGTCTAGGTGCCGTTTTATATCGCGACAATAAATTTTTATTGGTTGATTGAGGTAATAATTATTAAAATGACGTTAGTTAGGTGATAACTGTATTCAGTGTGAAGTGAAATGGAAAAATGGTTTCAACGTGCTTCGAACCCCGACCGCCATGTTTCGGAACGACTTCTTCTCTTGAACGGTGAGTTGTAAAAAGTATGGTAATTAGAAGCCCTTCAGGTAGAGGACAAGCAGAGGACGTGAAAATATGTGCACTATTGCTGATGTTATGATTTAGATTTCAATATCTATGACGTTGGCGAGTGAAGGCGATGTGATCTGGAAAAGTGCATCGGCCACGCGTGCTGCAACAGACTTCATCGCGAGATTGCACAACGGTTTTCTTACGCGACTGATTATTTATTTTTTAACAAAATTTGAACGAGAATTCGAGTAATTAAATAAACAAGTACAGTAGAAATGTGAATTTTTAATTAGTAATAATGAAAAAATAAACTTAAAACATAATTACATTTAATATGTGAGAAATGTGTTTGTCGACCTAGTGCTGCTGTCTTTTATATTGTGTAAATGCCGATTATTTCTATCGATTGCCGAATTGTCTCTTAGTTTTTTTCTTGCTGTTGCAGGTACGAACGTATTTCTTCCTGTGTTGCGCCCCTGTTCTGTGCTGCTGTTCTGTTCGGCTCCGCTGTTGTCATTGGGTAAGTCTCCTGATTTTCGTAAATTGCGAATTTGAGTTTTTAATCTTCTGTGCATTCCTTTGTGTTAGAAGAAAGGTATATATGACTACTTTTTAATTATTCACGTTTTTAATTCTCGTTTATATTAGGTAGGTGTAAAAAAATTCTTTTTGGTTAATATTGTTCTTTGATGTAGTTGCTTTCTTATACATTTTGACCATTTTTATCTTAGAAATATAAAATCTGTAAAGTAAACAATCCAACGATAAAGGTGAACTCATTCGTCACACGTTTTCTAGTTTTACACAGAATTTATTAGAGTATTTATTATTTTTTATTTTTTACACAGAATTATGGAAAAATAAAGTTATTTGTGCATGTACAGGTTGAATTATGTTGTGCTCAGACTATAGTCAAAATTCACATTTCAGGCAGTGTGTCATGTCTCTTTGAGGCATGTTTCAATTCTCGTATGTATTCTCTATAGAGAAAAGAATTGTAACATTTTTTTATTATTGCGATTTTTCAGTTTCAATGTCTCACAGCGAATAATGCATGAAAATTTTTACTTGCTGCGATTATAAATTTGTTACAGAATTTTTGTATCAAGTGAGTAATTTTATTGCTCGTTAGAAAGTCATATTTCATGGGAGAAGAACAATCAGAATGTCGGAAGGGAAGGAACCTTTTAAAAATTAAAAATAAAATGAGTATTAATTGAATTGCATTCCTTCACAACGTTGTTTTCACTGTGTTAAAACACGCGCTTATTTAAAATAGCTGAAGCAACGTTTCTTTTAGAAAAAATATTATTTTGTATTAGGATTATTCAATTCAATGGTTATTTCATTGCTAGGTTAAATTATTCCGAGAAATTTCACATTTTCTTAGTAAGTCCAATTCCTCAAATTGTTAATATTTCCAAGTTAAGAATTTTCCATAAGATGTATTTAATTGCTGAGTTCAGGAACTCTACGTTACTTCTCTGGATGTGCTTGTTAATGGTGTGATGTTCATCGCCGCTTTCTTTTTCTTGTGTGTTTTGGGTTTTTTGTGACATATAGTGGAAAGTGTATTTGATTGTAATAGTAAATTTACATTAATAAGGATTATTTTCACCTTTAGAATCCAGCTGTTTATTATATTTGTAGCTCAGTGTATTAAAAATTAGAAGCATTCTCTTCATACTGAAATATACCTCCATCCTTCACTTCGTAATACGTTGTCGTGAGTTTGACCTGTTCCGAATTTATAGAAAGATGTGGGCGCCAGGAACAGGTGACATAAACTAATACTAACTTTTCCCTGTTTAGTTCTGTCAAAATTATATGGGCATCCAGCTAGCTTGGGCCGATGGATTCGGATTACATGTATTCGCTATCGCTAAGATAGCCGATTACCTGATCTGCCGACTGTACAGCCTGGCGTGGAATCTGAAATATGGAAATTCTCTGCTTCCAACTAATTAGAAGCTTATGATTGACAAATGAACAGACTCTTTTCTTTTTCCAGAGAACAAAATTTAACAATTTATTCAATGTTAATTTTAATAGATTACTTAATGGCCATGACCCCTTTTAAAAGATATTATTTTAATATACTGCAGTATATGTTACCGTCTTGCCGACCCGCTCGTTCCGAAGACGCTTCTCACTTGGCCGATGAATCCGAGTCGCTCTTCTGTCTTCTGATCTTGCGCGGTTGCTGAAGTATCCAGTCCACACCGCATAAAATCTAGCTAAGTTCTTTGGGTGTTCACCGGACGATAGTTCGAACATTAGTATTTTATTAAACTCGTGTGAAAGATTATAAACCTAAATGGACTTGTAAAATGGCGATATCCGGCCCTAGTAACGCCTGCGTTCCGGCACCTACGAGGCTTGCAGCTAGTTTATTTACCTGCCCTGCACCATAGCAACCCTCTGCGCTGGCGTTACTAGGGCCGGATATCGCCATTTTACAAGTCCATTTAGTCGCCCCGTATACAACTAATATTATGAATAAACCATGTCCCGTTCTGGTATATCACAACACTTTTAAGTGCATAAAAGGTTGGAGCGTGGCTGGAATTGTAAAATGTTCTTAATATTTTAGCCCATCTCGTTGATAATTAGTGTAGGAGAGAATCCAAGTTGCTGTTTTAAAAAGTCGTTGCGTGAGTGATATTTGAGAAGCGAGTGTGGCCAGGGGTGTAGGGTTGAGTTAGGGCGTAGAGGGAGAGGCGTGACAGAGTTCTGCTTTGAAAGGACCAACGAGCTCAGGACATGAACGATATTTGTTGTGACTGAACTTGTATTTCAGGCAACACAAATATAAGGGAGGTGAAAGAACTTTTCTCACTAGCTTGCTACATTCTGTTTTCTTTTTCTTATGTAAGAGCAACCCAAATCGATTGTGGTCTTGTTGTCATACGTCTTAGTTGGAATACGAGATGTTTCTATAAAATAACACTGATATATTTTTGATTTTTGGGATTCGAAGTTTCCGTTCTGAGCAGACGAAACCTCAACTGCTGGCCCGGGCTCGAGGTGCTGCTGAGGCTGTGCAGAGGCCGGCGTTTGGGGGGAGGGGGCAAGGGGCCAGCGGATGGTGGTTTAGGATCCCGGCCACCTGGAAGACGTTTAGCACTTCTTTCCGAACAGGAAAGTTCGCGTGTGGGGAAGCTCAGCGAGAAATGTGCAGGAATGGCGTACGACAGCTTCTGAAGGCCATTATCTCAGTATCTTATTTGTTAACTTTTACTTAACTGTTTTCAGTAGTAAATTATTTATAATTTTCTTTTGTTTGTTTCAAAAACCAATCATAACAAACTAGGTTTAAAAATGCTGCGAGTAACAATTGGAATGGTTAACTGAGAGCCGTAGTGTGTATTGAAGTACAATGGTTAAAACAGATGATCATTCAATGATCGTCGTGTTTCCTGCCAGAGAACTAGTTGCGTTAGGAAACGTTTTCTTTGGAATGGCCAGAAAGAAAGCTGGCAGCTGTGTTGTGGGCTGGAGTTGCCCTGCGTGAGGTCGCGGGGCCACAGCCTTGGAAGGTCGCACGCGGCGGTGGGGGGGTGAGGTTTCGCCGCAGCCCCTTCCTCCGTGGACGAGGAATGTCACCAAGCAGAGGGTTATTTACACTATTTATGTCACATAAAAACTGATTAAGTTTTCGACAATTTTTGCCTGTTTATTCGAGGTAATGTCAGAAACAGCCAAATTGATTTAGATGAGTTTTCGCAGAAAGGCTGAGTATTTTGTTGCACGTAACGTAGCATGCTTGTTACTAAGATTTTTATAGTATATTTTACGGATTTATTGCAATCTTAATGGTATTGTGTAATAATGATCTTCAAAACAAAATATAAGATTCTGTTTTCATAAGTTTTTGTAGGAATTACATCTCCCCATTTTCTATTTCTTTGTGCAAAAGTATGTATATTTGTCTTTTTTGCGATTATTCAAAAAGTGTGAGGAAATCGATCAAAGAACATTCAACGCTACTTAAGTTCCACACAATTACTTCCATTGAATTCAATAGCCCCAGTTTGCTTTGAGTGATTACGGGACAAAATTGTTACTGAACGTTTGTCCCGAGTAAGCAACAGTGGATCCATTGGCAGTTGCCCGTAGTGACGATGGTGGTACCAGCGGTGAACATGGAGGAAACACCTCAGGGCTGGTCGGGCAGAGAAGTCCAAGTCAGGCCAGGATGGGAACACACTTTGGATAGAATCTACACCTTTCCTCGTCCAATAGGCGATTGTGATAAATCAATTATCACCGTGGCATCACGGTATACTCCTGTTAGGTGTGAATAATGTTACCAGCAAGTACTGTTGGCTTAGTCGAAAAACGGGATAATTTGTCTCTGGGGCAATAAAGTCGATCGTGAGTACGATATTGGTGAGGTATCAGAGATGAACTTGATGGGTTTAACATCTCATCTGCGAGTTCGTGGCTCCGCCGGAATCGAATTTGTAGTGTTCTGGTCAGAGGTTTCCCTGATCGCTTTGAGAAAAATGCTTATATTACGCACGTGGCCGTCCTTTTCTATCCTCTGTTCTTAATCATCGCCTCCTCTCCCGTCCACACCGCGTTGCCGTAGGAGGGCAGAAAGAACAATACATCGCACGCAGCACCCACAGTGAGGGGAGTCGGGTTTTGTGATGCTCCACCGATAGTTGGACGGAGTTATACATCACCCGGCTATGCAACATCATTCAAGTTTTGAGATAATCGCTTTCAAATATTTATTACATTTTCAGCTCTAAAAACTGCAATTTAATTATTTCATTCTTTGAAGCGCCAACTACACAAACATGAGTGGAATATCTGGCGCTTTCCTGCATAATGTGAAATTAAGAACAGCAGATTCGAAGATCTAGGTTTTCAGCCGGTTGTTTCGAAAAATAAAATCCCTCATGTGACTGATGGCGTTTACATTTTTCATCAAATATAAGGCTAGTTTTACAGATTTGACGTCAAAATGTTGCGAACACATACAACATGGTCCAATGTAACTGATGGCGTCCATATCTCATTTATTTTCAAAAATGGCACTTAGCCGGTTGATGCAAAACACCGTCCAGTTTTTAACGAGAAACGCACGTCGAGCCGAGACGTCAGAATATTTTATCGTCGTCCTTTTTTTAACACGTCACTGCGAGTAACTGTTGGCGTGTTCCGTATTTTGTAATGGAACTAACATATTCCATCCGAAGCGCGTGCATTGTCTAACATGAAAATGTTCTGTAGTTTCTAGCATATTAGGTTTGCAGTGTACTGTACGCGGAATGCAGCAGAGTGCAGGAAAGTCTCTTATCTCCGGCGCCCTCTCAATTGAAAAAGCGAGCGTTCTGCTCGGACGCTGTCGGGTGAAGAATGGCGATCCGCTCTGGTTCCTCCCCGCACCCCCAGCTCAAAGGGAGAGGGTTTGTTCAAAGTGCCTCTGTGATTTTCAGAACCCGTTATTAAATATTTTTAGGGATGTCATGGTCAACCACTAGCAGATTTAAGTTTAGTAGTATCAGTCACTTGCCTCGAGTTAATGATTCAGTGTTCAAAGCATGGTAGCTTAACACTGCGATATCATTACTATGAAATTATAATGGTAAACATATATTCCGTAGTTCGTGTGGATTCAAGTTAAGGAAAGCGCTAATAAAACACCAGTTCCTGTTCCTAGAAACATCGGAGGCTAGTGTCATATCCTTTTATTCTGCATTACTGATACACATCGTGCATTACTGATTTCGAATGCGTGCAGAAACTGAAAGAAAATGTAGCCTCTGGCACAGTGGGAGATGTCTGTGGTTCCGTTGGATTCACAAGAACTCGATAAAAATTGAAACACAATGAAACAATTTCGATTGTGAGTGTAGGATGAAAATGTGAGGCATATTTTCGGAAAAATGGAAATGAGTGTGCTTTCCCGTCTATTTTCATGGTGCTCACGGTCTAAACTTTCGTTGTCGTGTGCGTCAGTGCTACGACACAGCTGACGTCATGCGACAGAAAGGTGCCAAGGAGAGAGTCCACAGGATATTAAGTATTTGCTTTTTGTGTTGTGCTACGGAACAGCAACGTTTTGGTGTTCTTGATATACTGTATTGTGTATTTACTATCATTGCAGTGTTTGTGACGTTTGTTTTTGTTATAATATTTAATTCATTGCAGTGTTATATGGGTGTATTTTATTTGATGTTTCTAAGAAGTGTGCGTGCTTCTTTTTGGCAATCCATTTTGTATATATTTGCTTACTTGGCAGCATTTTGCTACTTCAACTACTATTTTTGACTATTTTGACGAAGTTGATAGAAGTATTGTTTTTGGTTTTTCTCTAGAGCTCTCATGGAGATTAGAAATTCGAATGGAAAGAAATGTAGAATTTTATGTTTATGTGCTTACAAGATGTGAACATGTGAATGATGTTGAAAGACAGTAGAGCAAAAAAATTGCGAGAATGTTTGTAATAGAGGAAATGTGAAATAAATGACGTTTTCCCGTCAATAAGAAAGAAAAATATATTCTGAAGCAAAGAAAATATAGCACGCTGCTAATACTTGGCCCAAGATGACCAGGTACTCAGAATAGTCGCTTTTAAAGACTTTATTCCTCCATTTCCTTTCCACTCCAAAGTGAATGGAAAAGCGAACGCGTGCTTATGGTGGGAGTATTATCGGCTTTGCAGTGGAATGAAGCCTCGATGGAGAGCGTCGTCCCTTTGCGTCGGACTCCGTCGCGGAGACGAACGGCCTCCGATGGTCTCTGCGCCCCGCCCCCCATAAGCATTGGGAAGGGAGGGGGCTGCAATTGATTGGCCCGCCCCTCCCCTCCCAGCGCCAACTCCTGCTTATGCCCCCTCCCCTCCCGCGCCATACGCGTCCTGTAAATCAGACGCGACCTCACGCATCGCTCTTCGGCTCCCGCTCCACCGCCCCGCCCCCCTCCACCCGGAACATCGCCAACCCCCCGCTCGCCCTCGCTTCCTCCGCCAGGCACCTGCGCAGGTCCACGACACATCGCCGATCTCTGACCTCTGGGACCGCCTGGCCCGTTATGTATGCTCTTGGACTCACGAGCGAGTTCTACTCCATTCCTCTCGCCCCCTCTCCACATCCCTGTCTCCCCAAAGTAAGACTTAAATCCTCTTTAATATCGAATGAAGGCAACGCATCGCTAGGGATGCAGAAGAATTCTCCGTTAAGGAACAAATTACACTAAAGGGTAAGGAAGTGTAATCGACACTACAGGCGTCTTGAATTGCATGAAATTGTGAGCTGTGAGTTACAAAATGTCGCCTTATGCGAAGAATATTTTGTCAGCAGTGCAATTTAAGTTGTTATTAGTTCCATTTTCAAATTAACTTAAACTTCATCGCCATAAAATGAGCTTGTTTTTCCAAGAGTCTGTGTGAACGTCACAAGTCTTTCTATCATTTATTTTATTATTTCCTTAATTATTAATTTATTTATTTATATGTTTAAATTATCCATTTAAAGTTTACGTTTCAACTTCTAATACTTCAGTTTTTTATAAATATGTAAAAACATTTAATACGATCAGTAGGATACATTATTAGGCTAACCGAGTAAAAAGTTCGACAAGCTGGCAGTATTTATTTCTGTTGTGTACCTCTTGCTTTAACTCTCTTTAGTAATTGTATTCCTTCACTTAATTTAGCATCCGATAACCTCTAGAAATCACAAAACTTGTCTACGCTTGATAGAATGACGATGTTTGTAAAATAAACATTGTACAAGTTTGGAAATAATGTAAACCAAAACTCCCAGGGTGTGAAACGATTGTTTTTAATTATTGGCTTTGTATCTCCTAAACCTAAAGTACATGTAACATGACTACCATTTAAAAATATTTCAGGAGCAAGCTCTTCTCTTCTAGAATGAAAGACTACCTGTGACATTTCAGATACTTTAACTATTAAAGAAAAATAAACTGAAAATATTAATACTGTAAGGTGAAAATTGTTATAATTGTGTGTTTATGGAAGGACCTCTGTATATCTCAGAACTGTTTAAGAGTTTGATTTTATCAAATAAAACGAGTGGTGCTACATACTGGCACAGACTTTTCCGTATTAGTTTTCTATTTCCTTGGGTCTTCGCTAGCTATTCGGAATTGCCACAAACTCTTTCTTGCCAGCTGTCATCTATCACCGCCAAAACTACATATTTTAGTCATTTTCTTAATTTTTCGGTTTCCTATTGGTAGAACGGAAATATCAATTTTAGACAATTAAAGAACACAAAAACCTAGTCATAAATGGCAATTTTCTTTCAAAAATTATGTGCCGTTTAAGAGAAAATGGCGTTTTAGCGCTACTGAAACTGCGAAATTGGAAGCTCATTTTCAGAGAAAATGTTTGAGTTTTCAAAATACTTTATTTAAAGTTATTTGAAGCACTTACACTCACAAATATAATAATTTTTACAAATTGCTGGTAATGTGCATATTAAAGATGTGAGAGATCTTTCAAAAAAATTACAATTGTGTAATTTTTGAAAAAGCAAAAAAACAATTCAAAATAAACTTTACGCTATACTAAAGAGTGTAATTCGCACTATACGTTACAAGAGTTTGAAGAAAAAATTTGCAGATATATATGAGAAAATGGCGTTTCAGCGTTTCTGAAAATGCGAAATTTTGAGCTACTTTCCACAGAAAACGGTTGTGTTTTCGAGAAACTTTAGTTGACGTTATTTAAAACATATGTACTCGTAAATAAAATATTGTGAAAGAATCGCCGCTAATGTAAATATTATCGACGTGAGAAACATGTGAAAAACTTTACATTTTTGTAATTT
This sequence comes from Acheta domesticus, assembly GCA_031308135.1. NCBI lineage: Eukaryota > Metazoa > Arthropoda > Insecta > Orthoptera > Gryllidae > Acheta > Acheta domesticus. The sequence goes on from JAHLJT010002630.1 coordinate 33,682,824, forward strand.
TTAAAAAAACCAACCTATAGAGCAATATGGCTTTTATGTCATCTGATAAAGTACATTTACCACTATCCCTACCAAAAATTTAAAGAAAAAATTTGGAGCCGTTTTTGAGAAAATCTTGTTTTTGTAATTTTGTAAAATTGCACATATTGCACGCAATATTGCGCGAAAAATACTAAAATTTTTACAAAAATGTAGAGGACCTTAAAGAAAGAAATCACTATGAAGAAAAAATTGTATTTGAAGGAAAAATCTTCAATTTTGTAGTTCCAGAAAGACGCCGTAAAAATTTTAAACTTTTGCAATTTTCAAGAATTCATTTATCCATGAAAATCAGACCTATGCCATGTAAATAAGTGTATTTTACTCTATTCATACAATAAATTTAAAGAAAAAATTTGGAGCCGTTTTCGAGAAAATTTTGAAAATCGCAGGGGGGCTTCATATAAAGTACTCCCAAATTTTGAAGAATCATTTTCAAAATCTCAAAGCTTCGACTAGAATCAGATCGACCGGGGAATATCCATTTTGGAAGAAATCGTACGTATGGTTTAGGCATTAGCAGTGTTCACGGGTGGACGGACGGACAGACGGACGTTTTCCTTTGAATTGGTTTTTCAGAATCAAGGACTCACAAAACCGGGTTTCTGGCTACACCATGTGTTAGGGGATTTTGTTTTCTTAATTTAGCAACTGGTTTTATCCACTTTTTCCTTTACATGGACCGGCAATTAATTTTTTCCGCCGAAAATTGGCCGTTTTTTCGCGCAGCATTAGATAACTATCCTTATACTACGTATATCACTCCGTGTATACGTACGTATACGGGAAAGTAAAAACCAATTCCCATTGGATTTATCGCGTCATTATTTCCTGACAGGAATCGTCATTAATGTTAACGTTATTTTAACACGGTTTAACGTAAAGGGTTATTTGCGGCCATTGAGTTGGTGAATGGGGGTTCGTTAGTGCTCCGCCAGGGGATGTAGTGCGAGGGAGGGGGTTTGAACACACCTGCCTGTGTCCACGCAATGAGCACACGCCGCCAATGGCTTCGTCAACCGCTCTTCGCTAGCGCTCTTTTTCAACCACGTCCACAGGGCGCGTAAATATTTAGCCTCGCGGAACACCTCGATAGCACAGCGCCTCTCGCCCGTGGAAACCTCTCTCGAGCGATTAAGTAGGAAGTGTTGCAAAATATGCATTTGTATGTTGGCGGAGAAATCGATTCGTTGATACACTTTGCCCAGAGCAACAACCAATTGTTGCGGAACATTCTTGTCACTGCCATTAACATAATTAACGAGTTCAATATAGATCTTTAGTAGAAAACTTACTCACGATTTTCCTTGAAATTATTAGAACGCTTAAATTATTGATGTTAAGATGAACATTACAAAACTGAATTATACTGTTAGCTACTACCCTGTCGTGAATAGAAATACACTATACGATAAGAGCGTCTCTCCAATATTCTCTGAGATGCCAATACAAAAATGGTTTCATCCAACAACCAGATGAAATTGAAATATGTGTAAATGTAATTCATTTTTGCATTAGACACTAAACAAAACAACTCATTTATATTTCATTCTGTTCAAAATAATTCCACAAAATTTCCAAACATTTCCCAATTTCCAATCATAGGAAGTTGAATGTCAGCGTCTGTGTGCGATCGTCTATTCTTCGGCAGGTCAGCAATCCTAACTCCAAATGTTGCGTTTCTGATACGCTGTTATATATGGCCGCTGTTTCATTTTACGTACATCAACCTTGGAAAACAAATCACTAGCATTCTGACTTCGGGGATGCCGTCTGTTAGCCACCAATGCACACAGAAGAGATTCGGTGGTGAAGTTTCGTTCAGTTCAATAACTACTTATCTAATTTCGTTAATGTTACTTTGAAAGTTATATCAGTTTCCACAACTTGTGGTATCGTCCTTATATATTTGAACTTGTAAAAGCTAATTACAATGTATTGAAACAACTCGTATTCAATGACAGTGAAGTGCATTTTTCTGTTACTCTAAGAGTAACAAAAAAGAGTGTCTCTGTTTGAAGGCAGTGGTGACGTGATAACTCGCAACTGTCTGGAAGTTCCCTTTCAACACAGAGTGCGCAGCGTGTCTCCTGAGGTTCCAAAGCGAGCTGCTTCCGAGAGGCCATCGCTGACCTTCCCCCTCCCCTCTTCCAACACTCGGCCGCGCGTCTTCTGGTGGCGCTGCTATCACCTGCGTCCGCACGCCCCCACCCCTCCCCCGCCAACAAAAGACGCCGCCGCCGCGGCCTCACGAACGGGCAGGGGTGGACAGCGTGCTCCAGCGGGTGGGTGGAGTGGGCAGCGTGGGAGGAGGTGGGAGGGGACGAGGGAGATGTGGCGAGTGGGGTTGAGGCCGCGCTGGGTTACAGCGTTGCTCCAAGTGCATTTTGCGGTGGACAAAAAATGCTGCTTGGGACAGCTTTTCGCAGGTGTCTTCTAAGAAGGGGGTCGAGGGAAGGTGAAAGTGGGTGAGGGTAGCAGCTGCAGATGCAAAGCCCAGAGGCGAGGAGGAGAGGGGAAGGAAATAGTGAAACCTTGCATGAGTGGATGGGAGCGGTAAAGCAGGGGAGAGGTGAGGGCGGTTTGAGGCTAAATGGTGCAGTGGTGGAGGGCGTGGGAGGGTGTTGCAGGTGATGGTCAGGGGGTGGAAGGAGTGCGTGTGAGGAGGGACAGGGGAAGTGAGGGGCGGAGCAGTTAATGGAGCGCTGAGAGGCTATCGCGGGCGGCACAATGCCCAGTCGCTGAATGACGCAGGTGGACGGAGCCAGAAGAAGCGCCGCCTCTCGGCCTCTGCAGCAGAAGACTTTGTCCCCAACGCTTTGGCAATACCAAGCACGTCCTCAACACGTGTCATTTAATAAACTTTGTTATGCTATCCTCAGTTTGTGTAACAAGTTTACACTATTCATATCCCGTCTGGGAATCGATCTCTGTTATCTTGTTTTCGCACAGTTGTTTTTGCCGAGCTTCACTAGAACGTTGTTAAAGCACAGAAACTCATTCTCTTAATTGCAGAAAATGGTAATCGTGAGGCAGAAAACTTTTTAAATATTGTATTCATTTTTTATTGATTCTTTGCCCTATTTCTTTCATAATCAATTACAGATACATCTCAATGAGGTACACTCACGCTGATTCCCTCCGACCTGAAATCAGTCGAGTGCTAGGCTCTTCGTGGCACAACACACGGGCTACTTATCGAAGTTTATGATGGGATTCAGGTGCGCGCCATCTTATTATGCCTTCTGTACTGACTAAAGCCTAATCTACTTAACAACAAATAATTCACTATGACAAAATGTATCATTAAATGTGACACTCGTATCGTCCTATGTCTCAATGGTATTTCTCGTACGTCGAAACTTTGGGCCTGCAGGCGCAGTGTCTTTTGCCAACTATGTGCCAGTGCCCAAGTTACTGGTTCGAATCCCCGAAGGCGAGAAGTTTTCATCAGGAGTTCATAGAATGGCTGCATTCACACATTTTCGTGTATTGTACTTTTCAGTTACGTTTTAAAATCACCCTCCCAGCCGTGGAAAATAATTGTCACTACAAAGTAATTTGGATGCTGCGGACAAGAAAGATACGTGGGGTCGATAGAAGATCGCCGAACATCAATATTTATTATATTTATGCATCCACCCATCCAGCAACACATTCGAACATTTATGCACTTATTTATTTATTTAACCCAATCCCTCTCCCTTCTGATAGTAAGATCTGTGATGGGACTCCGTGTTACCTCAGCGTAAAAATGAAACAGAAATTTGGCCGAGGTGGGCCTATGACCTTCCTCAGAAAGCCACGCAGATGCCGTCACCTCTGCCATCAATATGAAAAAAAACTGTTACAGAAAGGCATTGGATGCCGCGCAGCCGGGAACGACTGTAAATGAGGTTGACAACAGGTAGATGCGACCTTAAACTAATAAAAAGTGTGTCGGAATGTTTCAACTGGTGTAAGCTGTCACGTGATAAATACGCGGTGAAAACTCTTGACATTCTTCTGTTTTATTTACGCGACAGCGCTCTGTTGACGCAGCTGATATCGCACCCCCTCCACCGCCTCTCTTGGAGCGAGTTGCGTTGGGAAATAAGCATTTACGGTAACAATTCTCTGCGAGTTGTATTAAACGCGGGTTTAAATTCTCATGGTTTTGAATCTCGGTCAGTTCATTTCTAATTTACGATAGGGAAAGATGTTAATGTTTTATTATCGTATAAATAATTTATTTATAAACTTATTATTTAAAGCGACGAGTTTTTTACAAAATTGCGAGGCTCGTGTAAACAGTTTCACTGAAAATCTGAGCCTCGTCCCTAGGGAAGTTGTCCCACAGCAAATTTTGTGCTGTCGATTGATGCGGAATTATATATCACTTCGTGTGTTGAATAGCTGCCAGAAGAAAACTGGCATTTTCGCTTCTAAAATTATTATTAAAATGCATTAAATTTGCATATTAAATGCGTTACTTTAACTCCAATATATAGAATGCTCTCGTGTTTTGTTTTGTGGGTCGATACGTAAGCATCTGTGAGTGTCGATTGTGTTTCTCCACTGACAAATAACTTAATACTTCATAGTATTGGCAACTTAGTGTAACAATTGTCAGGAAAATTTATACGGAATGGTTTTTATTATAATATTTCACTAATAAAAATACTTATTTCTCTCAAATTATTACTAAGACAAAATATGTATATATGTTTAACATGGTTAACCTCCAAAGCATTCCAATAATTCGGAGTTGGTTACCGTTTTCCGAGACCTCCGGAATCAATTAAGCCCCACGCCAAACGAATGGACGTTCAATAACGAAATCATAAACAAAAAATGCAGCTCACTAGAGCTTAATTAGTAACCCGAGATAATTTAAACATTTTATATTAAAATAAGCACATGGCGCTGACATTTGTTTTATAAATACGACACGGGAGCCCCAGTGGTTCTAAAAGAACGAAAAGCATGGAATACATGCAATGAGAGACAAGGCAATTTCAAGGTGTTCACACACATTAATTTTGGGGTTAGCTGAACGTGAATTACATCGAAAATACTGAATCCAGAACAATTACATTGTGTTTTTTTATGTGTTGGTAATGTATTTATAAATAAATCTCACTAATTAAATATATTTGCAAAAATGTTTTGGTATTGTTGATGGGAAATAAGAAACCTCTTTGATATAACACCTGTCCATCTTGTTTTTGAAAAATAATATAAAGCGACCGTCTTGTCGCCAATTCAGGTTGGATTAGTGTTACGCTAGATCCTATTTTTGTCCCCCAGGGTTGTTACCCTGGGGGTATGAAAGGTGGAATGAAGATGATAAAGATGTGTGAGAGGACGACACACACATACAGACATACAAAAATACACCCATGTCCCAGGCAGGACTTAAACGCGCGACCCTTTGGTCCGGGATCATCACAAAACTCTTGGCTTCGCGACCTCTGCCACGGGGCCGATATTATCGGTTTTATTCTTATTGTTCGATTTGGTTTTCGTTTCTGGTTTTGGCCTCGCTGCTTCTGGGGTGGGAGTGGAGGGGGGGCAGCGCTAAATTTGGGTCGCGCGGAGGCGCCATTGGCGAGTGGACGTCTCTGAACGGGTGGGGCGAGGGGGGCGGAGTGGAGTTCGCGAGTTTTCTCTTTCATTCCCTTTCTTCATCTTATTTCCCCTCCAGTGTCCCCCGTTGCCTTCCATAAGTCGCATCGTCCATGCCATGGCCCCCTCCCCGTGCGTGCCTCGTGTGCAGGGGGCTTTAGGCTTTCTCCTCCGTTAAGCAGCGCTCTCAAGCGGTGCAAAGAGCGCTGGCAAATGATGGATAGCGTGGGGGTGTTGTTTTTCTGGGCGAGCCCTCAATGTTGCTGCATTAGACGATGCCTCAATTCCTGGGAGCGGTGGGGCAGGGAGGGGGGCGTTCAGATGTTTTGTGCATTTTCACCGTTCTTATGATATCACTTTCACAAGAGTCCAACTTCGGAAACGTTGAGCGATACTACTGCTGGGTATTTTGAAAGTAGCATTTCCGAATATAGGCACAGATATGTTTTTGTCAAAGAAATATGACTAATTGTCAGAAACATGGTAAAATTTAGTGTATCTTCAGAGACAGAATGCCTCTCAGGTACATTTAGATATAATAACATTAAGCATCTTGAAATAAAAATACAGTAGAAACGATCAAGTAGATTACATCTTAAATGTTGTATTATTTATAACTTTGTGATTTATTGTATTGTAATTCAATGACTTGGCGAAATGCTGTGTTTGGGAGTACTAAATAATGGTATCCGACATTCTGACGTTACTGGGATTTCTGGATGAAGGAATAGGCTGTAGCTGCCCCCTCATTTCTCGTGAGCACGAGAAAGGGTAAACAAAGTGTGACGGTAAATCACTTGGATATTTTTGCATGAGCAGCCCGTTTCGTGTGAACAATATTAAACTTTTTCTACGGAAACATGAGAAAGCTGTACTTGCGTCAGAACGTCTCAAGCGTGGAAATGACTCTTACTCTCGACTGCTTTGTGATCTTGTATATTTCTTCAAGCTGCTTTTCTTGTATTATATCGGAAGAAGAAAACTGCCGGATGTAAGAAGCGTGAATGAATGGCGAGTGCGCGGTCGTCGTGCGGTGCCGTTGAGCGCTGGGGCGGTGCGCGCCCTGGCGCCTGCAGCGCTGCGCGAGTGTGCGGCCAACGGGCGAACGAGTGAGAGAGCTTTTTGCGTCCATTAGACGGCGAATTAGGGCCCTGCGTTGAGCAGGACTGCAGCGCCGGGCTCTCTGCAGCCGCTGTCGCCTCGTTGCCCTGCCCCTCCGCCCACGACGTTTGAAACAGGACGCCTAAAATGATTTTGAACATCAATCTAAGCAACAATATCGATGTCGACGATTTTCGTCTCCTCGTCATTCAACTAATTTTAATATTCTTTCCTAGATAAGGAATCAAAGTGCATAATCTCTCCGCTTTTGCTTCGCATTGCACTTTCCTTCGCCAAGCCAACGGCCGTTGCCTTTCCGGGCCATATATCTTAATTACTCTGACCCATGGCCAATTACTCAAATAGTTAGGCAGTAAAGGAGGCCAGGCAGCAAACTCGCGTGAAGTCCTGGCTGCGCTGTGCGAAGACCACCCCTTCCCCGCTCTGGAATGTCACCGTCGTTTAGCGTCTCCCCCAATCCTGCTGCATCGACCCGACTCCTGGCCTCCCCATCCACTCCTGCCTTGCTCCCCTCCCTCCAAAACTTCTCTACTTCTCCTCTTCCCCTCCAACACCCCTCCCCGCAATCATCTGCCCTCCCCGCCCTTCCCCCCGGCGCAGAGTTATCTGCTTACGAGGTCACCTCTTCGCAGGACGCGCCGTAAAACTCGAGCAGCAAATCTCCCAGCCACGCGACCGCAACAGCACCGCATCACTGAGGAGGAGGAGGGGGGCAGTAAAGGCAGCGCTTTAAACTGTCGAGCTGCACTTGGAGGCGGAGAATCTGCGCATGCCCATCTGTGGACCCGAAGACGCAGAGCGATGGGGTTTCTTGGGTGCTCAAGGGATAGCGATGTATTGCGTGATGTATATAGAATTGCAAGCCAATGCACGGGGAATTTGTGAGGGGAAAAGCGGGCTCTCGTGAAGATTTAAATTCCTTTTTTTCATTCACTCATTACCTCATCGTAGATAATTTTACTTTTATCCACACATTTTTGACCGATTTAAATGTACTGAATTTATAAAAGATCGTCAGCTGAACGCTATTGTTCAGAAACAGTTTTGCATTTTAGGTATTGAAGTTTCCAATTGGAAAATCGTGTCACAGTTGATAATCTGTCACAGGTCAGTTCAATTAAATCGGAGTGTAGATAATCAGGAATTGAACTCAAAGACTTCAAATAAATTATTGTACATTTGGAAGACTATTTTTTATTGTTTACGCACCGCACAAAGAAATCCTGGAAGCACCTTGTAAGAGGTCTCGCATTGCCACCTGGCAAGTTTATTGGTGAGCGATTTGTCCAAACGACAGACAACTGGGACAAACAACTGGCGCAATTTTGAGTGGCGCTTTCCTAAACAAAGAGCGTCAGCTATCATCGACATGGAGGGATTTTACGCTACTTTAAGTCTAAGATGAACAAAGAGAGTGCAATAAACTTAAAGGGGAGTTCCTTTAATTTCTTTCATGTAATCTTGAATTTCACTATTTATTATTCTTTGACAAGAGTACAATCGAGGTTACTCAGTTATGCAAATGTTAACCAAACGTTATGCCAAATATTAACGGTGTCGTCAAGTTACAATCATCAGTTTACTGCAGATGAGAACTAGAATATCATAACATATTAGCACTAAGACAACTAATCCTTATTAAAAAATAATCTACGAGTATTTGGTTTAATATAATTATTACAGTAATTAATAAAAAGATAACCTATATTTTATTTTCTTTCTAAATATACTTCACTTCAGTTTCCTTCACAAACACAATCTCAACATTTATAAAAATATTAACAGAAATTATATTTATTTAAGATTACTTAATTTAATATCTTTTAAACATTTTCTTCAAGTATGACATTGTGTTGCTTTCTTCCACTTGTAAACTTTGGAACCGCTGTATAAGAATTGTGTACCACTGTATTAGAATTAAGCTTCTTAGAGATAACAGCGCTCCGTTACGAATAAAAAAATTTCAGTCCTCCCAGTTAAATGAATATTCCCGGCTGCTGCGCTGCGAGCAAGGAAAGGTGTCACTGTGAGGGGAGTGCCGAGGTGGGGGCTGGGGGGAATCGATTTAGGACGTCGTTAAAGTCGACTCCGTCACCCGCACCAAAACCTCTATTCCGGCGTTTATTCAAGGACGCCCTGCTTTCGACCACCCCTACCCCCTCCCACGCCTCAACCCCCTTCGTCGCACCGCCCCTGCCTCCACTACTACCTCCCACGACCCTCACCCCGCCCCTCCACCACCCTCCCCCTCCGACCTTGCTCCTGCTTCCCCCTCTGAGCCTTTCCCTACCTCCCCGCCCCTTCCTCCGTGAATGAAACTCATTCACGTCGAGCCTCGACCGGGAGAGATGGCTCAGTGCATCAACCTGATGTCACTGCAGTCCCTCTGACCGGGAGGTCCTAGGTTCCACTCCCGACGGCGGCAGGATTTTCGACACTAGCTTATTAGCTAGGTCCAATTCAGTCGCTGTCTGGAGGAGAAGTCTAGCGGCCGGCTGCTCTGATCGGTAGTTTTCCGTGGTTTCTCCGATCAACACCAGGCGAATGCCGGAGCAGTACCCTACCAAACGGGCCACGGACCGCGCGCGATCTTTCCTTCCTCATCCTTGTCCTATCCTCTCCCTCTTACACACACACTTACACTAACTTGCACTACACTACCACACATACCGGGAGACCGGTCGGGAGCTTACAACTTGTCCCGGCTGGGGCGGTGCCCCGCTGGTGGGAGATACTTGGTTGGGGGGAAACACCGCTAGTCGACGGTAGGTCGGCGCCAGATCTCGCCATCCAGCGGGGAAAAGATCATCGCCACCTCCCGGGGAAAACACGCACTACACTTACGGGACTAATGACCTGAGCAGTTGACGCGCCCGGAAACATCAATCAATCAATCGAGCCTCGAAGCGAAAGTTTGCTTGATTCGCGGTCTCGTTTCCTTCTCTCCTTCTTCCTTCCCAAAGACTAGTAAGACTAGTAGATGTACAGCCAAGAACCAACTAGAAAGCCAGTCTCGTTTGTCATTGCACATATAAACCAGATTTTCTGAACGTAAAGTCTATAGGCTATCTTTTTTCAGCGACCAACTGAGGGAACACGATGTGTGACACCATCAAGCCCGAAAAGCACCAACTGCCACTGACACTGGACGCGTAGCAACACTCCTCTAACGATGGATGATGAGTTACCCCGCTGCTAACGATGAGATTGGTAGTGCCATCAGAATTGTCATTGGATGCCATATCCATTGGAACTGCCAATGGATATGGCATTGGAACTACCATCAGAATTGGCGCATGCGTCGTTTCTGAAGTAAGTGAAACCCCGTGCTGAGTCGAGTCGTTTCTTGGAATGTACGCTGTTGAGTAAACCCCGCACATCACGGCAGCAGCAGGGCAGGGGGCCGTGATTGATGGCGATTCATCTCTCTGCGTGCGAGCGATGTTTGCTTGTTCGTTTGGGCGCAGAACCACCCTCTCCTCCCCTCCCCACCCCGGCCCCGCGACTCGCGCGCGCCGAGCTGCGAGAGACCACCGCCAGGGGCGCCACCACGCTCATTCGATTATCCCCTCCGCCTCTCCCTCAGCGGGGCGAGAGAAGGGACAGCAAACACGCGGCGACAGAGGGACAAAAAGTGGACATTTGTTTGGTGGCAGGGAGTGAAAGTGCACATGCTTTGACGGAGCGGCTGTCGGTTCAGTACTCACTGCGTTCAAAGGTAAAAAATAATATGATGGACTTTCATTCCTAATATTTCAGTCAACTTTAACTCCGGCGAAATGTGATTCTCAAACCACAGAATTGCAATTTTCATTGGGAGGCACATTTCATGTAACATGGGTACATAGGGTAGCACTTCCTTTGCTTTCTAGGTAACTCACGCTGGCTTACGGCTAGGCAAGTACAGGAAATAGTTTTGCTATCAGAAGGGTACGAAATTGTTGCTTTAAGGGCAATTATTACCCACCTCCACACTGATGTCTCTCTCTTTCTTTCAGTCTCTTGCTCTGTCTGCCTTCTTTCCCCTCTCTTCGCTATCAATCTCCCAAACGAATACTCTCATATCTCTTTTCTCTCTCCCACATAATTAAGGTCATGGGGCATCTCACTCTCCCTTCGTTATTTTCACGTTTCCTTTCTCTCGGACATTCTCTATTCTTCGCCACTGTCCTCGCTCTGGTTTTCCTTCATTCCCGTGTTGGCGCCACCCTCTCTCTTTCGGAGCATCTTCCCGTTCACCGTCACTTTCTTTCCATCTTTCTCCAACCACCTTCCCATCCCACTGACATTTTTTCACGCAGTCCGCTCGTTCTCCGTCTACCCCGCCCTGTGACCTCTCCACCACCACGGCCTCTAGATCCCCTGGCGGGAGAGCGAGGCAGTTTCATATCTGTCAGGCGAATAGCAGGAGAGTCGGCCGCAGTCAATACAGTTTACGTGTCTCCCTTTGAGGGATGAAATATGGACGTGGCTGCAGCGCGCAATCAATACGCCCCCACGACGTCTTCTTCTCTGGGTGAGAGGAATGGGGGAGGGGTGTCGCACGGGGGCGCTGCGCATTTGTCACCTGTAGCCTCGAGAGAGAGCTGCGCTCACCGATGGAACAGCTCTTCCTTAACCCGTATCTTCCCAATTTTTTAAAAAAAATTCTTTAATTTTGTCGCAAAAACATATAATTTTGAACGTAACTGGCATTAGAAAAAGGTCATTATTATTTTATGTTTACTTGTTTTCGTACAATGGACCGCCCCAAAAATTTAGGGCAGTGGGCACTGGAGGGTAAGCGACAAATAACATATATGTGCTCCAAACATAGGACAGTGGGCACTGTAGAGGTGGTGATACGTACCGTATTTTTAAACAAAAAATACGAGGAGAGCAAATAAATGTATAGGTTCAGTATTTTAAGAACAATTTTGTTGCGTTTCAGTGACACTCGTCACATCTTTTTGCGTTTCACTTTTTTCAGTTATGTGGCCTACTCTGTCAACACGATCGCTGTCAGTAATATGCTTCTTTTCTGTATCCTTCCCAGTGAAAATTGTTCGGTGTACAAGATTTAACAACTTCTCTAATAAATGCTAAAAAACATACCATGACTTCGCCTTTCGTTTGGTGTTGGCTTGTACAAATAATAAGCATTGCACATTGATGCATTGAGAGGATACATGAGTAGTTGCCAGTACCATTTTTTTTCATTCAAATGTGAACTCTCTACGCAGCAACCGGGAGAGATGGCTCTGTGCATCAACTGATGTCACCGCAGTCCCTCTGACCGGGAGGTCCTCGGTTCGATCAGTTGGCTCAGCGCCGCATGTGTCGCAAGTGGTTAGGGGATAATTCGCTTTTAAGGACAATATGCTTCAACACGAAATAATTATATCGTGCAAACTCTACCTAGGGTTTCCTTATTACTCCTATGATAATGCGATGGCAGTCATTCGATAAATTTACCCTGTAGCTGAGTAGCTTGAATAATTCTTTCCAGCCATTCGCGTAGTGAAACCGGGCATTTCGCTGACATCTACGACAGGGTTGGAAATCAGCCCAAGTGAAGGCCGCTGAATCATGCATCTTTTTCCTCCTGAACGGTGCCAAAAGGCAGGCAGGGTGTGACACTGTCGTCCAGGAGACTGAGAAATGTAATTACGAAAAGGAGAAGAGGACAGGCGTTTGCGAAGAGATTGTAAAAGACTAGAAAAGAGAGAAAGGACTTCATTGCTGAGATGTTCATTCTTGAAATAATTCTCTGGCGACACCAACAGCCCCAACAAGAACATCCATCACAAGGGGCACTCAGAGGGCATCTGCTCTTCGGGAACTTCTTACGCGAAGCTTTTCGTAGCCTCATTTCCTGGTTACCTTTCTACAAAATACTTTCATTTTATCTGATCACATTTTGTTTCAAACACGTATTGTGTAAATAGTTCATTGGTGGCAGGGGTAATTCTAAAAGTTGTAAATATGCATCAACCCTCCTTTGTGAAACTTTTGGAGTAAAATATTGCTCATTTGCAGTAAGCGCATCAGCAAAAAACATTGTATACTCCTTTTTAAAATTTTAAGTTGGCTCCAGATTGGCTCAAAGCGAATAAGATGTTTGCTATTTGAAGCGGAATTAAATGGGGATCCTCTCGGAAAAAGAAAATACACAGAATATTTAATTCTGAACAAGTTTCGTTTGCACGCTTCATTTGTAAGACAATTAAACTTGTCGAACTTTCCATGCACTTGCATGTCTTTAGCATCATTAACATTCATTCTGAGTCTCTTTTGTTTTTTATATTCATCACTAGTTTCAAATACATTTTCTTTTTGCTCCATTTAGAACTAAAATTGGATGTCCATTCCCACAAAGACGTCCTTCCAGCATTGCTCGCTCCTTCCGTTTAACACCTTAAATTAAATTTTCGTTCCTTAAAATAATTTCCTTTGATTTAATACGAGTAAACAATTCCAGAGTAAATAATACACATACGCAGAAGCTATGCGAAGCAGAGGGAGACCCATTATAGGAACTTAATCATACAAACATCTCCAGATGTATTCAGCCACACGAGAAAGACCGCATTGGCGCAAAGACCTTCAGTGAAGAAGTTTGAAATTAAGTGATGGTTAAAAGTCGAAATCGAATTGATCTTGCTGGAAGGTTATGCCTCCCGTTCTACCTCACCTCCACCGCCACGTGCTCGAATTGAGTGTCCACCGTTGCCTCCTCCAACCCCATCACCTCCCCGTCACCGCTCCCATCACCAACTCCGCCGCGGATGAAGATTTCGCTGCCTGTGTCTCCACCAACTCCACGTCCAAACGCTCCGACAGATCCCTTCAGTTGCGTCCTTCAGAGACTTCATCTCCATCTCCATTTCCTCTATGTTCCCTCGACTTTCTCATCTTCACCATCGCCTCTTGCACTATCTACGCTTTCATCGTTTTCGCGAATTTTCGATCTCTTCCTGCCTCTCCGTCTCCCTCATCTCATCCGCCGTCTTCTTTGCAAGTGCATCAGACGCTCTTTGTCCTCGAACTTCTCTATCTCCCTTGCCTCCTCCAATTCCCACCACTCCCACTCGCCTCTGTCGTTCCTCTCTCCGTGTACAGAGCTCCTCCATCGCCGCCGCTGGCGCTCAACGCTGCATCCGGCGGCGGCTGAGGGAAACACGAGCGCGGTCGCCGTCGCCTCTCTCCTCCGGAGGAGTATTTGCTCTCCGCCTCACGACAGCAAACACACGCGCACAGCCCGCACTCTGGCGGCGATAGCAGAGGCAGTGCTGATCCCTACGCGATTAACGCGGTTTCGTGTATTCGGTCACGAGATCAAGTTCACCTCCTCCTGACTACGAAATTGTATCACGGACCCGGGACACTGAACTAACAACAAACAGACATATTTTTGCAAATAAAATGTTTGTAAATACAATGCATATGCGGCGCAGTAAAAACAATCACGTACAATTTTTAAAATTAAAGCAAATCAAATTACACAAATGCATTGATGTATTAAAATTACCACATACAAATTAATTAAATTGAAAAAGGACGAAAACAAACAGTATTGATTAATTACAAATTAAAAAATTCTGTTCGTATCCGACAATTTCATAATACGGACATCAATCCAACAATGTGTCAATGTTTTACAATTTAGCAGTTTAACATTATAATAATGATATAATTTCATTGAATCAATAATTACTATACGCGTATTGACGTCCGTCCGTGACTGAAACATAGGGAAGTTAACGGGACATTAATATTTTAATTTAATGGAAGATATAGTTTAATATTGAACGAACGGAGGTTTTTGCGGAAGAAAGGAGTCATCGCAAGACAACTGAGAAGGTTCTACGAGGCTCCGTCGAAGGGGAACTGAAGAATGCGCGCGAAGAATTATATGGTGCACAGGTCTTTTATTTCTGAACAATCAGAAATGCAAAACCGGTCATGACAAAAACTTTGATGCTTTTATATTAGCTATCTTGTTTTAAAGTTTATTGAAAAGTTGAATCATTTTTTTAAATAATAAATCACAGTTGATATTTTGGAAAGAAAGCTGATTATTATTTTACAATACGTGCAATCCAGAATTGGATGTTCTTTTAGCAGAATTTTCAGATTCCTCGCTACTCCGTACAGATGGCAGATTGAATAAGTGATTGCAGCACGGGTAAGCAATATTTACAAATTCGAACCCGACCGACTGAGCAAGTACGGCATAGTAGAGGCTGATAAAGTTAATTAGCAGACAAGAACGAATAATCACAGTTGTAATTATTTCCTGGTGCCGAAATTACCAAAAACGAATAATTAAAATATTCGGAAAGAGTTACGAGTAACTATCAGATTAGTTCGGTTTGAACAAATTGGTACATTTCAAACAGCTTGCCAAAGCAAGGGCAAATTAATTAGCGAGATAATGTAGTATATTTCAATATATGTAATATAAATGTTAAAACATATTTGGTGAAAAATTATGTAAAGATAACATAAGATGCAGGACGCATTTACTATTAAAAAGCAGTGCGGAGGAGACCAAGAGTTTAGCTCTGAATGTGTTCATTTGAATCTTATTGAGTAGCGAGACCCATCAACACCGGTCAAGACCATATTATAAAAGCAACGTGTCCGAAGAGAGTGAAGTTTCAAACAACTCATTCCTCATCAGCTGATGAGCAGTGGCCCGCATCGGAGCTTATGTTTATCGCATGGCCTGTAAGGCGCCCAAGTCTATATCGAGCTGAGAAACGATGAACACACAGCGCGTCAGATGAACGCTGTTCGTAAAGGAAACGGACGGGCTATGCACAGCCCAGACCTTCCCCTCCCCTCCCGGGCTGCAGGAGAGGGGGAGGGGAGGGCCCCAGCGAGGGAGTCTCGGCGCGATATTCTGATGTGGCTACTAGGCCTCCCCTTATTCCTGCTTTCATCGGATTTAAAGCATCTGAACAGCGTTTTGGGGACGTAGATATTCTGTGATCTGACGATACTTGAGAAAATACTACTAAGGGGAAAATACTAATAAAATGAACCATACTGTAGCTTATTATTCCTCTGAGGGCAGTAAAATGTGAACGCATCTGTCGTAATATAAACCTTACTGTTTGTAGTGTAGAAAGTTACGATATCCCTCCTTGTGTAACTTTGAAGAGAAATTCAGTTGAAAGAAGCACATTCGTGGATCCGGCTCATTCCTTGTTTGGTTGTTCCAGCCGTTTTCTTTATCAATGTATTCATGGTCATTACGCGAAATTGATACTCGTAATGCACATTAAATTGAATCACTTTTGGAAGTAAACTCGTACGTGTAATTGTGTTTTCGACTGTGGCTGATATATCAAGATACGAAGTGCAAACATACAAAGATAGAAAGCTGTACGTTTTTTCTATAGTCAGAGAAGGATAAATAACAGAACACACAGTAGCTGGATGTATTTGAGTTGCATCTAAATTAATAATAAATAAACAATTAGATTCATCAAGTTTTTGTGTCTTTCTGTCTACTCATTTCTTAAAACGCGTGCTTTATGTCTTTCATAATGAGAAGAAAAATGTGATTCTTTATAGTATCTACTTTTAGGGCTAAAAGCACACACTACCATGCCATACTTCTTTAGATGGTTGAGTTAAGCCCAGAAAAACCTCAGCCAGAATAGTCTTTAGAGCGAGAATAATATGCAAATTGAACGGCGGAATGACTCACGGCAGCATTGTATCAGAGCAGGATATCAGCACAGCATCAGAGGTTTCGTGAGTGAGGACTTAATGAAAAATTTAAGTTAGAAACCCGATGAGTAAGTGAACTTCATTTTCATCATGGTAATTTAATTTTAATGGTATACATTATTTATTGACAAATATTTAATTAACATTACTGTCATATAAAACAAGCTTCTATTAAAAAGAGAGCAATTTCAAAAAATTTCACCTGAGGAGGCAAATTTTTCAAAGCATATTCCCTGTTTCTCAGCGAGGGTCCTCGAGATAGTATGGTTGACTTTTTGTTGTGATATCGAGCTGTTGGTAATTAATTTGATTTGTGAAATTAATTTTTGATATTTTTGGAAATACGGCTTTGTTCTAGTTGATACCTTCCTTTCTGTGAGAAGGATTCAATACCAAATCCTAGCGCAGGAGGGTAATAGGGCGAGGACGTCGTTATGCTCGGAGAAAGGGACTTGCAATTATTACAACTAAAATTACTTCACCTACATTTGCATTACGTATAATGTAAAGTAATGTCATTCGCTTGGATATCTTTGATTTAATTTTCATTGCTGTTTCATATTGATTTAATATGACATTATTCACGTAGGATTCAATCGTTCATAGCAGTAGTTGTTGAGTAAAGTCTTCGTTGCTCTGGCTGTGGAGATCAGAGTCGCGTTTTCAGTTTCATCAAGTTCAAAATGACGGCGATGTTGCAGCCCGTGATCGTCTTCATTTCGTAACTAATATGAGAGCAGGAAGTTAATAAAGTGAGGCAAACTCAGTGCACGTGAGCGTTTTGCGCGCGTTCTGGCGGGGGCCTCGTGAACTCGGCTGCAGCGGGAATCGCAGAATCGGACGCAAGTTTCCTGCGCGGCCACGCAATTCAAACAAATGCCGGCCGTTTCTTCGAGCGATTGTGCGCGCAGCGAAAAGTGATAGGATTGTCTCGGAAGATCCCCGACAGATAGCTCCCCGCACGGGCGCCCTCGAGGCTTGAAAGGCCCCTCCCTCCAGCGCCCCCTGGGGCCGAGGCGCGAGAGGAGGGGGCCGTGCTATCCATGGCCCTCTGTGTGCGGAGCGGCTGATTGTTATCGAGGCGGCGTTTGTGGCAGTCGCGAGCCCTGACTGTCGCCTGACCTGCCCCTCACGACCTCCGACGCCGGAGCTCCTCCAAACGAAAATACAGACACTCTCTCGCCCAAAATAGTACTTTAAGCCATCTTTTTACGAAAATATTTTTGGTACATTTTTGAATAAATGTATAAGCAACTTTACCTAGTGATTTGTAAAATCATTCGTTTTTTCAGATTGTTTTTTCTTATTCCATTTTACGCTCCCCTGATTTTCGTCGATCTGCACATGCCCTGTGAATACCCCCCCCCCACACACACACACGCACACATAGGCACAGAGCTGTCACCGTCTCTCCGCCAGTGAGAGAGTTCTGCAATACGCTCGAGTTTTGCAAGAAGCGCGCACAGGCCAAGTTCCTTGGAGCAAATATCGGGAAACCTCCGTCCATTTCCTTCTTTTCCGCGCGATTGGTATTTCTGAAGATGCGTTTGACGTCCTAAGCAGTTGAGAAGCCTTTGTTTGCCTTCGATTGCCTTCATCATTCACAAGCCTTGTAGGTCTCTCGAGGAACAAAACTCTCGTGAATACTGCACATTTTGACCTGGAAGAAAAGGAATGGATATAATAACACTTTCTGTTTGCTGTGAAGCCAACTGCATGGTAAATTACTCAAAATGAATCCCGTTTACACGGAAATAGAATTAGTCATATTGTTTCCATGTTTCATTTCGTTGATTTTCGTTGATTAATGAAAGTAATGAAACGTGAATGATTAGATGTAAGTTATTAGTTCTTCGCAAATTTCATATTAAATGAAACTGTCAAATACATGTGAGATGTCATTTATATCGAGAAACGATATTGTATACCTGATGGGTAGAATGACCGAAGAACACAGTTATAAACTAGATAGGAAAATAATAATATAAGATACACAAATATTTATTCTAATGCAGATCTCTTAGAGTATTTTAAAGTGAAAGTCAGTAAAAAGAGATCATACCAAGTGGCCTTTTGATTAGTTCTCATAGTAGTAAATTGTTTACTTTTAGTCAATCGTGAACTACTTTGCCTGGATGATCTCACTGGCTGACCCGTAGGGGCCGAAGCGTACTTTCATCCTCAGTGAACCGGAGTTTAAATCCCTTGTAGATTTTTTGGAAATTGGAGTCCCTGGTAGATTTTCTCAATGTGCACCAGATAATAAAGTATTGGCATAGGTACTGCAATCAGAATAAAAAATGAACACGTTTAATTTGGCAATTCCCAAAACTAATAGATCTCGATTGATCCAAGTCGCGTCAGCCTCTGGTTTCGTTCGTCGTCCGCGGGGAGCGTTGCAGTCGGCGCGCGTTCGCCGGAAGTCCGTGCCGCCTCCTCCAAACGACGCCCCATTGTTTCCCATTTCCTGTTGCCCCGAGGGAGCGGGCGCGGCGCCGGCCAATCCCGGCTGCTCCATCGCCGCGTCTGGATCGCCCCCGGGGGCCTCGCCCGCCGCCCACTGCCCTTCGCCCGCAGGGGGCGAGGTGGAGGAGAAGGAGCGAAGGCCCCTCCCCTCCTCTGCAACAATTAAAGATGCAACACTTTCGATCCCACTCCCACGCGAACGACTTCCTCTTCATTGGAGGAATTATGCTAAATTGTTATTGCCTAAACAAATAATATTGGAATGACGTTCTGTACTAATTGACTTTACATATTACATTATATTTTTTAAATTAAAGTATATTCTGTTATGTTCTATGGAATACCTTTTACTAACTTATTTAATTTGTTTACTCACCGAAGGTTAAGAAGTGAATTAAATAAGTGGGTTTGTATCCTTTTCAATCGAAACCATTTGTAACACTCCGTCGCTTCTCCTTCAAAAGCTTGTGTTTCGCTTATGTTCTATACAGTTTCCATCGTTCAAAATAAGATTTTATTAAAAGGTGTACAGTATGAAATGTAACTAGCACAAACGTATTTGTTTGGTGTAGTAAAATAAGAATGAATATTGAAAATTAGGGAAATGAGCGACGCTTTCTCGTGAGTTTTGATTGTTTTCTTTCAGAGAGTTTGCAGTCTCAATTACCCACAACGCAGGACGCAGCTTGCAGCGCGTCAGGACGACCTGAAAACAAAGCAATCAAAACTGTAATATCGCTTTGTGCGATGGTAAAAGGATCATAAGAGCGTTTTATATTGTAAAATACTTGAAAATAAGGTCGAGTTAAATAATATTTCATTAATGAAGTCGATGTCAAAATGATGTTGAGTAATCCACCACATGTGGCTGAGTTCGCTCAGGGGAACTATTGTTGCCAACGCAACCACTGTTACTGGGAAGTCGTAGGGTTCGAGTCCCGACTTTGTACCGGTTTTCAAAACTAACTAAATAGCTAGGTTAAATTCAGACACTCTGGAGGAACTACTTTCGTTGTTATTTTCTGAGGATTCTCGGATCAATACCACACGAATGCAGGAGCAATACCACAATAAACGAGCCACGCACTTTGCCCGATCATCCCATCCTGCTCTCCCCTTCCTTACTGGCACATTTCCTTACACTGCACTACCACACATGATGGGAGATCAGTCGGGGAAGAGGGCTTGTCGCAGCAGGGATGGCGTCGCTGCGACGCCGTGCACGCACTTCTTGAAGTCGCAGAATACAATGTTGCCCTTTGCAGTGCTACTCCCGTTCCGCATCGTTCTTGGCCTCAAGAGCACCAGGAACAGCTCCTCGTCTGCGCGACGGCAAAGCGCCTTCCTCGAAGGGAATGTCAGGGGTCACCGCGTCCTGCGCCGGGAGGCAGTTCTAATCCTAATCCTCATCCTCGCAAGGATTTGCTCTTCGCCCGCGCACAGCGCTCGCGAAGGAGCGAATAATTCATCTGCCTTCGCGGCGCCTTTTAATCCGCTGTCGACTTTTACTATTTAATCGCTTCAGCAGCCGGGTGCCCTTTCCTCTGCTGCTCCTCTTCTCCCGCATTAGTCGCTCGTTTGGACCTCTACGCGCACTTTCCTATTTGGCGCATCTTTCCTGAAGGTTGTATGTGGGTTCCTTAGTCTAGAAGTGTAATTGTCAGAACCTATTGATAGGAGCATTACGTGAAACAGTTAAACGTGATATTAAAACTTGTGGTGCTGAAGAAAGGCACATACTTTCTCGTACTAGTTTTCTTATTTCTTTGGTCGGAGGATGTCAGTCGGGGACATACTTTTCCGTCCCCCCCGTTACGATAACCTTTTGGAACTGAATCATTACAACCTCGTGATATCAAATGTTTGAGAAAGGGAGAAATTTTTCTCGCGTTACCAGACTTCACGATCGGGATGATGTTGCAGATCAGATGCACTGCGTCATTTCTCTCTAAACGTTATGTCCAACTTGTCACAGAAGATATTTTAGATTGGCATTTTCCTAAATATCAGAGGAAGATATTATTTTAATTCCTTCATCATACACTTGTAAATCGTTTAATAAAATTCGGAATATATAAATGATGGTTGTAAAACATTTAATTAAAGCGTTCTACTTGTGAATCAATATTTTCTTCGAATATTTACTTAGAGATTAACAAACTTTTACCCCTTTTATTTGTGAATTTTATTAATGTAATGAATAGTTTTGTTTTTTCGTTTTTACAACAATTACTCTGGTGATTTTCACTATTTTGTTTCTACTTCCGCAAGTTTCAACTTCTCTCATTTGCTTACCGGAAGCATTATGTTTCTTCCTTTAGGAGAACTTTCCGCAGTGTGGGAACTCTGAGTGAGAGAGAACGAGTGCGCAAAAAACTACAACTGTCTGCGAAGCAGGATCTAGACACAGGAAGCTCTTTCTTGGGAGACCAAAGTGTGTGTTGCATATGAAGGTTACGAATTGGCAAAACTATTGATAGTTCTGATCAACAATTTAGGACGTTTTATCTAATTTCAAATATGTTCACATGGTTGAAGGGAGATCCTGAACATCAGATTCAGTTTCTATTTACCTTGGTGCTACCAGAATATTCTTCTACCCATGTTTTTTTCTAACTAATCTACTGAATGATTTGATTCGTTTTTCCAATGATCAATTTCCATATTTTTGCAGTGAACTAATTCGCCACGCAATATTGCTGAGTGTAATTTACTTGGAAAACTTGGTTTGCGAAAGAGAACATAATATTGATCCAGTGGCCGTCGGGGGCAAATGTTAGCGTTGCAATGAACCTGGAGTTTTCCGCGGGGGATTCGTTCAGGCGGCGGGCGGCGGAAGCGCTGCGGTCGCTGTTGAAATACGCTGCAGCGCCATCGCAAACGATGATTGGTGGCGGGCAGGGACACCACTCAGCCCCTCACCTCGCCACCGTCCATCCTCGCACCAGCCGCACCACTCTCCCCCGGCCCCTTCCCCGCCGCGCCTCTCCGCGCCCCACTCCGCCTGCGTCGCCCCGCGCTCTTCACTGCTCCGGGAGCGCGTCCGTCAATTGATTTAGTGCCGCCCCCTTCCGCCCGCAGCGACACCATGGCACCGTTGCCTACATCCACACGCGCGCATCGACAAAAATGTCTGCACAGCACTCGCGCCTCTTGGGCGAAATTTTAGTCGTGCACTTACTCACCTGGCTGCGAAATAGTGGTATATCTGTTACAGTTGCAAAATGGAACTGGGAAAATGTAGTTAGTTTGAGAAGCCTCGTAAAATTTTCTAACTCTCCATTGAATCTCGTCCTGTAAAAGTGTGACCTAAGACTTCCTCCGTGAGTCTTGCGCCGTGCTTTACTGCAAAAGTTTCCCCACAGCAATAGCTTTACACTAAGTATGCTAAAAATGCCCTCGCAATGACTCACAGCTTTCTCTTTTGTTTGTCCGATTGTTTTACGGAGGCCATGATTGATGCTGAAACCTCACATGACTACCGGCAAGCCTCCTTACCTTAACGTTGGAGGTATAAAAACTATTGATATAATGGTTTTCTGAGAAAGTCAACTGTTGTTACTTTTCTTAGAACGTCAGTTGCATACTCCTACAGATCGAGAAGGAATTGTCGAACTGAGAAAGAGAAATGCAAAGGCACCAGTCTTCGTCATTTTGGCCTTTGCAGATGCGCGTCTACACAGAATTCCCCATCGTCTAGAACATATACTTCCTGATTAGGAAAATCCTTAGCAACGGCCTCCTGGGATACGTTTCGCCCTCAGCGTTGAACCAGTCGTCGACCTATGAGGTTGGGGAATATCCATGCGCCAATTACGAATGTCGCATAAATAAAGGAATTTAGACAACCCACAAATATTTTACTAGTTTTTTAGTTAAGTAAGAACCAAATTTTCGTCTCAAAATTGGAATTTTACTTGAGAACTTACAATTGTTCAAACCTTTTTATAACTTTCTGGTTATCCTTGACATTTCTACGAGAAAAATGTTTCGAATAGAAATATCTCGGGACGTTATATTTTGAAATAAAAAGTTTATTTTACACTGCTCGAAGAACACTAAATAACTTACCTAGACCGAGAGGATCGTGATGACGTGAAAAATGTGAAAACTGGTTAAAGATGTTACATGTTATCTTATGCAGGAATTATAAAAGGCAGTTATGAGATGGAAAGATGTAAACATCCTGCCCCTGCCACTCGTCTGGCAGCTGCATAACTTGGTTACACGAACGCGTAGGCCGTGCCCTTGCCGTCTGTACCACGAGACAAGGGCCCCTGCCCTCTTCCCCCGCCAAGGCCCCCTGCCTCGCCCTCCGCCAAGGCCCCTTGACACTCCCTCCGCCAAGGCCCCCTGCCCTCTCCCTCCGCCAAGGCCCCCTGCCCTCGCCCTCCGCCAAGGCCACCTGCCCTCGCCCTCCGTCAAGGCCCCCTGCCCTCTCCCTCCGCCAAGGCCCCTTGACACTCCCTCCGCCAAGGCCCCCTGCCCTCTCCCTCCGCCAAGGCCCCCTGCCCTCGCCCTCCGCCAAGGCCACCTGCCCTCGCCCTCCGCCAAGGCCCCCTGCCCTCTCCCTCCGCCAAGGCCCCTTGACACTCCCTCCGCCAAGGCCCCCTGCCCTCGCCCTCCGCCAAGGCCACCTGCCCTCGCCCTCCGTCAAGGCCCCCTGCCCTCTCCCTCCGCCAAGGCCCCTTGACACTCCCTCCGCCAAGGCCCCCTGCCCTCTCCCTCCGCCAAGGCCCCCTGCCCTCGCCCTCCGCCAAGGCCACCTGCCCTCGCCCTCCGCCAAGGCCCCCTGCCCTCTCCCTCCGCCAAGGCCCCTTGACACTCCCTCCGCCAAGGCCCCCTGCCCTCTCCCTCCGCCAAGGCCCCCTGCCCTCGCCCTCCGCCAAGGCCCCCTGCCCTCGCCCTCCGCCAAGGCCACCTGCCCTCGCCCTCCGCCAAGGCCCCCTGCCCTCTCCCTCCGCCAAGGCCCCTTGACACTCCCTCCGCCAAGGCCCCCTGCCCTCGCTCTCCGCCAAGGCCCCCTGCCCTCGCTCTCCGCCAAGGCCCCCTGCCCTCGCTCTCCGCCAAGGCCCCCTGCCCTCGCTCTCCGCCAAGGCCCCCTGCCCTCTCCCTCCGCCAAGGCCCCCTGCCCTCGCCCTCCACCAAGGCCCCCTGCCCTCGCCCTCCGCCAAGGCCCGCTGCCCTCTCCCTCCGCCAAGGCCCCCTGCCCTCGCCCTCCGTCAAGGCCCCCTGCCTACACGCCGCGCCCCGCGTCGCAGCGTGGCTCTAAATCCAGAGACAATCTCTTTAAATTGCGGTGCGCGGCGGCAACGTATGTGTTTATGGCGCCGTTCGCAAGGTCTCGTGCGAAGTGGTTCCCGCTTTCTTTACGCGGCCGCGCTGATAAGTTAGGGCCACGCGTTAAAAATCCTCCCGCTGGAATTATGCTGTCGTTGGTGCGCATTAGTTATACATCTGATGAACAGATATATAGCAACCTATGTATTCCACGACCATTTGTTAAAGCATCGAAGAAAGTGTAAGCTTTGTAATTGTGTAACGGGGTTGGGCGTGCAATTACTATTCAAAAATGAAGTTTTACAGCATGCATACACAGACACATTTACAGCATACATATTCAGACTTCGACAAAAAAAGTTCAATATCTTTCTGAAAATGTATTTGAACTCTGCGTTTGCACTGAATAATGTTTGTGTTGTTCCACCCTGTTTAAACCTCGCTCAATTTGTTAGTCTTTCAGACTTAATACTGAACATTAGGAAACTGGTTTTTTGAGGATAGTAGATTTTTTTTCGGGACCCCCGGGACTACAGTGAATATGTAGAACGTTTGTACTGTCACAGTTTCCTATATAAATAGGTTCAATTGTAAATTGTGGAGTAATAACACAAAATATATTAAAATAAAAAATTGCCCTTCTTTCACTTAAAATTACGCAAAATGTACTCACATTTTTGTCAAATTGTACATGACCTACTTTAAAATCTGTTTTTAATGAATGTATTTCACTAAGAAAAAACCTGTTTTCAATGTTTTAGTTGTGAAGTCACCCAAAATGATTTGAAATTTTGCACTTTTCAAAAAATCTGGAATTTTAACTAAAATCAGACGTGCACCATTCTCTTACGCGTCTCTTACGCTCTTCAAGGCCACCATTTAATGAAGAATTGGTGATTTTTTTTAAAGTTTTGATAAAGTTCCAGGGGCTTCTGTAAAGTGCTCTCTAAAATAAAAATGTGGGATTAAAATTCATGAAGCCGTGACATCAGCCAGACCGATTGGGCAATATCAATTTTGGAAAAAATCGGCTGAACTGTTTAGCTGCTAGCGTTGTTCACAGAAGGAAGAACAGCCATTTGGCCGTCAATCTATTTTTCAGTATCAAGTACCTACAAAACATAGATTCTGGCTACACCACGTGTTAGAGGATATTTTTTATTTATTATCAGCAACTGGATTAATCAAATTTGGTCTTTCCAGGGTCAGGTAATTATAGATTTTGTAGTTAATATTTGCCGTTTCCCTCGCAGCATTGCATCACTTTCTCTTTAGTGCGTAGGCCTCAGCGAGAAAGTAAAAAGTAAAATAAGAAATAGGATTCCGTGGAATAACTGTTCTTGTATGCCATCTTAGCTTCAACTCGCTCGTTTCAATTGTTGTTAATTGTTCGAGTGTTGTGACGCTGGAGTGAGAAAATCATCGGACTTTGAAGGTTGAGTGGATTTTCGTTTTTCTGGGCGCGTTTAGTCGATGTAAGAACGCAGAATTACGAAAAAAATAGCCACCTTATCACTGGCCGTCCTCTAGAAACACGCCACCCTTTCCTTACTACAAGTTTTAGATAGTAGAACACTTCACGAGGTGAAGCGTTTCATCTTTAGGTGCTTTGTTAATCATGGCTGATTTGTCTTGCAAAGATTGCGTCGTAGGATTTACTGCATTTGGTCTTGAGATCCATCGAAAGGGAGACGATTTAAGGTCGAGCGGAAGGAAGAGAAACTGCACACGTGACTTGACTTCTCTCCTGAGGCGAGAGAGCGCTTTTAATGTGTGGTGGCTGTTCCAGCGATTTCAGACTTGTCTTCCGGGCTTACTGACATTTGTTTGCATATTGCTGTTTGTTTTTGTTTCGTGCTCGTAGGTATCTCGTAAAACGACAAAAAACGAAACGGCGCCACTAAATTCCTCATTTATGCTAATCCGCCGGCGGCTGCTGGATCGGGTTTGCAGCGCAGCCATTGATCGGGGCCTTGAAGGGGTGGGGGAAATAAATAACGGCGAACAGCGGATCGCCGGTGATTGCCCCGACCCTCACGCGGCGCTAGTGTCGCTGGAGAGGCTTCGGAGCGCTGCACTAGAGTCGTTTGGCTCTTTCGACGCGAAACGGAGGGCGCCACGAGATCTGTTGAACAGTTATTACTTCGTTGATATTCATTGTCTACGAAGGCGAAATAAGAGATCCATAAAAGGACATGGAATACAGTATTAAATACATACACGTGTGAACATATTACCACGACTGAGGCAAAATGATGAATTTAAGAATTGCCCAACATGAATAGAATATATAATTATATATACTGACAAACTGTTAGTGCACACATTCTGCTTATTTGAGTTCATTCCATGCTTGTTTGACTCGTTTTATATATTTTTAATAAAATGCCGGCCTTTCTTTTGATCGATTTTGCATTTGCGCTCGTAGTGAATAAGTATTTAGGCTTTTCGAGCACCTAATGGCAATGATTTTATTCCCGTGTGTGCCTTCCCCATTAGAACGTGAGATGAAACCCTGATCTAATACCTCGTCCATCTTCGTGGAAAACATCCGGAGGAAGGGAATCCAGGGAGGTGCAGCGCAGCAGGCGGAGAAGCGCTAGGCTCCCTGCTCGCCTCCCATGGGCGGTGTACGTGAATGCGCGTGTGTGTAAGAGATGCGAGAGATAAATAA
This sequence comes from Acheta domesticus, assembly GCA_031308135.1. NCBI lineage: Eukaryota > Metazoa > Arthropoda > Insecta > Orthoptera > Gryllidae > Acheta > Acheta domesticus. Next base: position 33,709,735 of record JAHLJT010002630.1, read on the forward strand.
TCTATTGTCCTCCTCCGGATGTCTTCCGTAGAGGTGCAGCCCATCAAGCGGGGAAGCGCTAGGCTCCTGCTCGCCTCCCGATGGGCGGTGTACTTGATTGCGCGTGCGTGTAAGAGATGCGAGAGATAAATAATCTATTGTCCTCCTCCGGATGTCTTCCGTAGAGGTGCAGCCCATCAAGCGGGGAAGCGCTAGGCTCCTGCTCGCCTCCCGATGGGCGGTGTACTTGAATGCGCGTGCGTGTAAGAGATGCGAGAGATAAATAATCTATTGTCCTCCTCCGGATGTCTTCCGTAGAGGTGCAGCCCATCAAGCGGGGAAGCGCTAGGCTCCTGCTCGCCTCCCATGGGCGGTGTACGTGAATGCGCGTGTGTGTAAGAGATGCGAGAGATAAATAATCTATTGTCCTCCTCCGGATGTCTTCCGTAGAGGTGCAGCCCATCAAGCGGGGAAGCGCTAGGCTCCTGCTCGCCTCCCGATGGGCGGTGTACTTGAATGCGCGTGCGTGTAAGAGATGCGAGAGATAAATAATCTATTGTCCTCCTCCGGATGTCTTCCGTAGAGGTGCAGCCCATCAAGCGGGGAAGCGCTAGGCTCCCTGCTCGCCTCCCATGGGCGGTGTACTTGAATGCGCGTGTGTGTAAGAGATGCGAGAGATAAATAATCTATTGTCCTCCTCCGGATGTCTTCCGTAGAGGTGCAGCCCATCAAGCGGGGAAGCGCTAGGCTCCCTGCTCGCCTCCCATGGGCGGTGTACGTGAATGCGCGTGTGTGTAAGAGATGCGAGAGATAAATAATCTATTGTCCTCCTCCGGATGTCTTCCGTAGAGGTGCAGCCCATCAAGCGGGGAAGCGCTAGGCTCCTGCTCGCCTCCCGATGGGCGGTGTACTTGATTGCGCGTGCGTGTAAGAGATGCGAGAGATAAATAATCTATTGTCCTCCTCCGGATGTCTTCCGTAGAGGTGCAGCCCATCAAGCGGGGAAGCGCTAAGCTCCTGCTCGCCTCCCGATGGGCGGTGTACTTGAATGCGCGTGCGTGTAAGAGATGCGAGAGATAAATAATCTATTGTCCTCCTCCGGATGTCTTCCGTAGAGGTGCAGCCCATCAAGCGGGGAAGCGCTAGGCTCCTGCTCGCCTCCCGATGGGCGGTGTACTTGAATGCGCGTGCGTGTAAGAGATGCGAGAGATAAATAATCTATTGTCCTCCTCCGGATGTCTTCCTTAGAGGTGCAGCTCATCAAGCGGGGAAGCGCTAGGCTCCTGCTCGCCTCCCGATGGGCGGTGTACTTGAATGCGCGTGCGTGTAAGAGATGCGAGAGATAAATAATCTATTGTCCTCCTCCGGATGTCTTCCGTAGAGGTGCAGCTCATCAAGCGGGGAAGCGCTAGGCTCCCTGCTCGCCTCCCGATGGGCGGTGTACTTGAATGCGCGTGCGTGTAAGAGATGCGAGAGATAAATAATCTATTGTCCTCCTCCGGATGTCTTCCGTAGAGGTGCAGCCCATCAAGCGGGGAAGCGCTAGGCTCCTGCTCGCCTCCCATGGGCGGTGTACGTGAATGCGCGTGTGTGTAAGAGATGCGAGAGAAAAATAATCTATTGTCCTCCTCCGGATGTCTTCCTTAGAGGTGCAGCTCATCAAGCGGGGAAGCGCTAGGCTCCCTGCTCGCCTCCCATGGGCGGTGTACGTGAATGCGCGTGTGTGTAAGAGATGCGAGAGATAAATAATCTATTGTCCTCCTCCGGATGTCTTCCTTAGAGGTGCAGCTCATCAAGCGGGGAAGCGCTAGGCTCCCTGCTCGCCTCCCATGGGCGGTGTACGTGAATGCGCGTGCGTGTAAGAGATGCGAGAGATAAATAATCTATTGTCCTCCTCCGGATGTCTTCCTTAGAGGTGCAGCTCATCAAGCGGGGAAGCTCTAGGCTCCCTGCTCGCCTCCCATGGGCGGTGTACGTGAATGCGCGTGTGTGTAAGAGATGCGAGAGATAATCTATTGTCCTCCTCCGGATGTCTTCCTTAGAGGTGCAGCTCATCAAGCGGGGAAGCGCTAGGCTCCCTGCTCGCCTCCCATGGGCGGTGTACGTGAATGCGCGTGTGTGTAAGAGATGCGAGAGATAAATAATCTATTGTCCTCCTCCGGATGTCTTCCGTAGAGGTGCAGCCCATCAAGCGGGGAAGCGCTAGGCTCCTGCTCGCCTCCCGATGGGCGGTGTACTTGATTGCGCGTGCGTGTAAGAGATGCGAGAGATAAATAATCTATTGTCCTCCTCCGGATGTCTTCCGTAGAGGTGCAGCCCATCAAGCGGGGAAGCGCTAGGCTCCCTGCTCGCCTCCCATGGGCGGTGTACGTGAATGCGCGTGTGTGTAAGAGATGCGAGAGATAAATATCTATTGTCCTCCTCCGGATGTCTTCCGTAGAGGTGCAGCCCATCAAGCGGGGAAGCGCTAGGCTCCTGCTCGCCTCCCGATGGGCGGTGTACGTGATTGCGCGTGCTGTGTAAGAGATGCGAGAGATAAATAATCTATTGTCCTCCTCCGGATGTCTTCCGTAGAGGTGCAGCCCATCAAGCGGGGAAGCGCTAGGCTCCTGCTCGCCTCCCGATGGGCGGTGTACTTGAATGCGCGTGCGTGTAAGAGATGCGAGAGATAAATAATCTATTGTCCTCCTCCGGATGTCTTCCGTAGAGGTGCAGCCCATCAAGCGGGGAAGCGCTAGGCTCCTGCTCGCCTCCCGATGGCGGTGTACTTGAATGCGCGTGCGTGTAAGAGATGCGAGAGATAAATAATCTATTGTCCTCCTCCGGATGTCTTCCGTAGAGGTGCAGCCCATCAAGCGGGGAAGCGCTAGGCTCCTGCTCGCCTCCCGATGGGCGGTGTACTTGAATGCGCGTGCGTGTAAGAGATGCGAGAGATAAATAATCTATTGTCCTCCTCCGGATGTCTTCCGTAGAGGTGCAGCCCATCAGCGGGGAAGCGCTAGGCTCCTGCTCGCCTCCCGATGGGCGGTGTACTTGAATGCGCGTGCGTGTAAGAGATGCGAGAGATAAATAATCTATTGTCCTCCTCCGGATGTCTTCCGTAGAGGTGCAGCCCATCAAGCGGGGAAGCGCTAGGCTCCTGCTCGCCTCCCGATGGGCGGTGTACTTGAATGCGCGTGCGTGTAAGAGATGCGAGAGATAAATAATCTATTGTCCTCCTCCGGATGTCTTCCGTAGAGGTGCAGCCCATCAAGCGGGGAAGCGCTAGGCTCCTGCTCGCCTCCCGATGGGCGGTGTACTTGAATGCGCGTGCGTGTAAGAGATGCGAGAGATAAATAATCTATTGTCCTCCTCCGGATGTCTTCCGTAGAGGTGCAGCCCATCAAGCGGGGAAGCGCTAGGCTCCTGCTCGCCTCCCGATGGGCGGTTGTACTTGAATGCGCGTGCGTGTAAGAGATGCGAGAGATAAATAATCTATTGTCCTCCTCCGGATGTCTTCCGTAGAGGTGCAGCCCATCAAGCGGGGAAGCGCTAGGCTCCTGCTCGCCTCCCGATGGGCGGTGTACTTGAATGCGCGTGCGTGTTAAGAGATGCGAGAGATAAATAATCTATTGTCCTCCTCCGGATGTCTTCCGTAGAGGTGCAGCCCATCAAGCGGGGAAGCGCTAGGCTCCTGCTCGCCTCCCGATGGGCGGTGTACTTGAATGCGCGTGCGTGTAAGAGATGCGAGAGATAAATAATCTATTGTCCTCCTCCGGATGTCTTCCGTAGAGGTGCAGCCCATCAAGCGGGGAAGCGCTAGGCTCCTGCTCGCCTCCCGATGGGCGGTGTACTTGAATGCGCGTGTGTGTAAGAGATGCGAGAGATAAATAATCTATTGTCCTCCTCCGGATGTCTTCCGTAGAGGTGCAGCCCATCAAGCGGGGAAGCGCTAGGCTCCTGCTCGCCTCCCGATGGGCGGTGTACTTGAATGCGCGTGCGTGTAAGAGATGCGAGAGATAAATAATCTATTGTCCTCCTCCGGATGTCTTCCGTAGCAGGTGCAGCCCATCAAGCGGGGAAGCGCTAGGCTCCTGCTCGCCTCCCGATGGGCGGTGTACTTGAATGCGCGTGCGTGTAAGAGATGCGAGAGATAAATAATCTATTGTCCTCCTCCGGATGTCTTCCGTAGAGGTGCAGCCTCCATCAAAGCGGGGGAAGCGCTAGGCTCCTGCTCGCCTCCCGTGGGCGAGTGTACTTGAATGCGCGTGCGTGTAAGAGATGCGAGAGATAAATAATCTATTGTCCTCCTCCGGATGGCTTCCGTAGAGGTGCCAGCCCATCAAGCGGGGAAGCGCTAGGCTCCTGCTCGCCTCCCATTGGGCGTGTACTTGAATGCGCGGTGTGTAAGAGATGCGAGAGATAAATAATCTATTGTCCTCCTCCGGATTCTTCCGTAGAGGTGACAGCTCATCAAGCGGGGAAGCGCTAGGCTCCCTGCTCGCCTCCCATGGGCGGTGTACGTGAATTGCGCGTGCGTGTAAGAGATGCGAGAGATAAATAATCTATTGTCCTCCTCCGGATGTCTTCCGTAGAGGTGCAGCCCATCAAGCGGGGAAGCGCTAGGCTCCTGCTCGCCTCCCATGGGCGGTGTACTTGAATGCGCGTGCGTGTAAGAGATGCGAGAGATAAATAATCTATTGTCCTCCTCCGGATGTCTTCCGTAGAGGTGCAGCCCATCAAGCGGGGAAGCGCTAGGCTCCTGCTCGCCTCCCGATGGGCGGTGTACTTGAATGCGCGTGCGTGTAAGAGATGCGAGAGATAAATAATCTATTGTCCTCCTCCGGATGTCTTCCGTAGAGGTGCAGCCTCATCAAGCGGGGAAGCGCTAGGCTCCTGCTCGCCTCCCGATGGGCGGTGTACTTGATGCGCGTGCGTGTAAGAGATGCGAGAGATAAATAATCTATTGTCCTCCTCCGGATGTCTTCCGTAGAGGTGCAGCCCATCAAGCGGGGAAGCGCTAGGCTCCCTGCTCGCCTCCCGATGGGCGGTGTACTTGAATGCGCGTGCGTGTAAGAGATGCGAGAGATAAATAATCTATTGTCCTCCTCCGGATGTCTTCCGTAGAGGTGCAGCCCATCAAGCGGGGAAGCGCTAGGCTCCTGCTCGCCTCCCGATGGGCGGTGTACTTGAATGCGCGTGCGTGTAAGAGATGCGAGAGATAAAATAATCTATTGTCCTCCTCCGGATGTCTTCCGTAGAGGTGCAGCCCATCAAGCGGGGAAGCGCTAGGCTCCTGCTCGCCTCCCGATGGGCGGTGTACTTGAATGCGCGTGCGTGTAAGAGATGCGAGAGATAAATAATCTATTGTCCTCCTCCGGATGTCTTCCTTAGAGGTGCAGCTCATCAAGCGGGGAAGCGCTAGGCTCCCTGCTCGCCTCCCATGGGCGGTGTACGTGAATGCGCGTGCGTGTAAGAGATGCGAGAGATAAATAATCTATTGTCCTCCTCCGGATGTCTTCCGTAGAGGTGCAGCCCATCAAGCGGGGAAGCGCTAGGCTCCTGCTCGCCTCCCGATGGGCGGTGTACTTGAATGCGCGTGCGTGTAAGAGATGCGAGAGATAAATAATCTATTGTCCTCCTCCGGATGTCTTCCGTAGAGGTGCAGCCATCAAGCGGGGAAGCGCTAGGCTCCCTGCTCGCCTCCCGATGGGCGGTGTACTTGAATGCGCGTGTGTGTAAGAGATGCGAGAGATAAATAATCTATTGTCCTCCTCCGGATGTCTTCCGTAGAGGTGCAGCCCATCAAGCGGGGAAGCGCTAGGCTCCTGCTCGCCTCCCGATGGGCGGTGTACTTGAATGCGCGTGCGTGTAAGAGATGCGAGAGATAAATAATCTATTGTCCTCCTCCGGATGTCTTCCGTAGAGGTGCAGCCCATCAAGCGGGGAAGCGCTAGGCTCCTGCTCGCCTCCCGATGGGCGGTGTACTTGAATGCGCGTGCGTGTAAGAGATGCGAGAGATAAATAATCTATTGTCCTCCTCCGGATGTCTTCCGTAGAGGTGCAGCCCATCAAGCGGGGAAGCGCTAGGCTCCTGCTCGCCTCCCGATGGGCGGTGGTACTTGAATGCGCGTGCGTGTAAGAGATGCGAGAGATAAATAATCTATTGTCCTCCTCCGGATGTCTTCCGTAGAGGTGCAGCTCATCAAGCGGGGAAGCGCTAGGCTCCTGCTCGCCTCCCGATGGGCGGTGTACTTGAATGCGCGTGCGGTGTAAGAGATGCGAGAGATAAATAATCTATTGTCCTCCTCCGGATGTCTTCCGTAGAGGTGCAGCCATCAAGCGGGGAAGCGCTAGGCTCCCTGCTCGCCTCCCGATGGGCGGTGTACTTGAATGCGCGTGCGTGTAAGAGATGCGAGAGATAAATAATCTATGTCCTCCTCCGGATGTCTTTCCGTAGAGGTGCAGCCCATCAAGCGGGGAAGCGCTAGGCTCCTGCTCGCCTCCCGATGGGCGGTGTACTTGAATGCGCGTGCGTGTAAGGATGCGAGAGATAAATAATCTATTGTCCTCCTCCGGATGTCTTCCGTAGAGGTGCAGCCCATCAAGCGGGGAAGCGCTAGGCTCCTGCTCGCCTCCCGATGGGCGGTGTACTTGAATGCGCGTGCGTGTAAGAGGATGCGAGAGATAAATAATCTATTGTCCTCCTCCGGATGTCTTCCGTAGAGGTGCAGCCATCAAGCGGGGAAGCGCTAGGCTCCTGCTCGCCTCCCGATGGGCGGTGTACTTGAATGCGCGTGCGTGTAAGAGATGCGAGAGATAAATAATCTATTGTCCTCCTCCGGATGTCTTCCGTAGAGGTGCAGCCCATCAAGCGGGGAGCGCTAGGCTCCTGCTCGCCTCCCGATGGGCGGTGTACTTGAATGCGCGTGCGTGTAAGAGATGCGAGAGATAAATAATCTATTGTCCTCCTCCGGATGTCTTCCGTAGAGGTGCAGGCTCATCAAGCGGGGAAGCGCTAGGCTCCTGCTCGCCTCCCGATGGGCGGTGTACTTGAATGCGCGTGCGTGTAAGAGATGCGAGAGATAAATAATCTATTGTCCTCCTCCGGATGTCTTCCGTAGAGGTGCAGCCCATCAAGCGGGGAAGCGCTAGGCTCCTGCTCGCCTCCCGATGGGCGGTGTACTTGAATGCGCGTGCGTGTAAGAGATGCGAGAGATAAATAATCTATTGTCCTCCTCCGGATGTCTTCCGTAGAGGTGCAGCCCATCAAGCGGGGAAGCGCTAGGCTCCTGCTCGCCTCCCGATGGGCGGTGTACTTGAATGCGCGTGCGTGTAAGAGATGCGAGAGATAAATAATCTCTTGTCCTCCTCCGGATGTCTTCCGTAGAGGTGCAGCCCATCAAGCGGGGAAGCGCTAGGCTCCTGCTCGCCTCCCGATGGGCGGTGTACTTGAATGCGCGTGCGTGTAAGAGATGCGAGAGATAAATAATCTATTGTCCTCCTCCGGATGTCTTCCGTAGAGGTGCAGCCCATCAAGCGGGGAAGCGCTAGGCTCCTGCTCGCCTCCCGATGGGCGTGTACTTGAATGCGCGTGCGTGTAAGAGATGCGAGAGATAAATAATCTATTGTCCTCCTCCGGATGTCTTCCGTAGAGGTGCAGCCCATCAAGCGGGGAAGCGCTAGGCTCCTGCTCGCCTCCCGATGGGCGGTGTACTTGAATGCGCGTGCGTGTAAGAGATGCGAGAGATAAATAATCTATTGTCCTCCTCCGGATGTCTTCCGTAGAGGTGCAGCTCATCAAGCGGGGAAGCGCTAGGCTCCTGCTCGCCCTCCCGATGGGCGGTGTACTTGAATGCGCGTGCGTGTAAGAGATGCGAGAGATAAATAATCTATTGTCCTCCTCCGGATGTCTTCCGTAGAGGTGCAGCCCATCAAGCGGGGAAGCGCTAGGCTCCTGCTCGCCTCCCGATGGGCGGTGTACTTGAATGCGCGTGCGTGTAAGAGATGCGAGAGATAAATAATCTATTGTCCTCCTCCGGATGTCTTCCGTAGAGTGCAGCCCATCAAGCGGGGAAGCACGCTAGCGCCTGCTCGCCTCCCGATGGGCGTGTACTTGAATGCGCGTGCGTGTAAGAGATGCGAGATAAATAATCTATTGTCCTACCTCGGATGTCTTCCGTAGAGGTGCGCCCATCAAGCGGGGAAGCGCTAGGCTCCTGCTCGCCCTCCCGATGGGCGGTGTACTTGATGCGCGTGCGTGTAAGAGATGCGAGAGGATAAATAATCTATTGTCCTCCTCCGGATGTCTTCCTTAGAGGTGCAGCTCATCAAGCGGGAAGCGCATAGGCTCCTGCTCGCCTCCCGATGGGCGGTGTATCTGAATGCGCGTGCGGTAGAGATGCGAGAGATAAATACTCTATTGTCCCCCTCCGGATGTCTTCCTTAAGGTGCAGCTCATCAAGCGGGGAACAGCTAGGCTCCTGCTCGCCTCCCGATGGGCGGTGTACTTGAATGTGCGCGTGCGTGTAAGAGATGCAGGAGATAAATAATCTATTGTCCTCCTCCGGATGTCTTCCGTAGAGGTGCAGCCCATCAAGCGGGGAAGCGCTAGGCTCCTGCTCGCCTCCCGATGGGCGGTGTACTTGAATGCGCGTGCGTGTAAGAGATGCGAGAGATAAATAATCTATTGTCCTCCTCCGGATGTCTTCCGTAGAGGTGCAGCCCATCAAGCGGGGAAGCGCTAGGCTCCTGCTCGCCTCCCGATGGGCGGTGTACTTGAATGCGCGTGCGTGTAAGAGATGCGAGAGATAAATAATCTATTGTCCTCCTCCGGATGTCTTCCGTAGAGGTGCAGCCCATCAAGCGGGGAAGCGCTAGGCTCCTGCTCGCCTCCCGATGGGCGGTGTACTTGAATGCGCGTGCGTGTAAGAGATGCGAGAGATAAATAATCTATTGTCCTCCTCCGGATGTCTTCCGTAGAGGTGCAGCCCATCAAGCGGGGAAGCGCTAGGCTCCTGCTCGCCTCCCGATGGGCGGTGTACTTGAATGCGCGTGCGTGTAAGAGATGCGAGAGATAAATAATCTATTGTCCTCCTCCGGATGTCTTCCGTAGAGGTGCAGCCCATCAAGCGGGGAAGCGCTAGGCTCCTGCTCGCCTCCCGATGGGCGGTGTACTTGAATGCGCGTGCGTGTAAGAGATGCGAGAGATAAATAATCTATTGTCCTCCTCCGGATGTCTTCCGTAGAGGTGCAGCCCATCAAGCGGGGAAGCGCTAGGCTCCTGCTCGCCTCCCGATGGGCGGTGTACTTGAATGCGCGTGCGTGTAAGAGATGCGAGAGATAAATAATCTATTGTCCTCCTCCGGATGTCTTCCGTAGAGGTGCAGCCCATCAAGCGGGGAAGCGCTAGGCTCCTGCTCGCCTCCCGATGGGCGGTGTACTTGAATGCGCGTGCGTGTAAGAGATGCGAGAGATAAATAATCTATTGTCCTCCTCCGGATGTCTTCCGTAGAGGTGCAGCCCATCAAGCGGGGAAGCGCTAGGCTCCTGCTCGCCTCCCGATGGGCGGTGTACTTGAATGCGCGTGCGTGTAAGAGATGCGAGAGATAAATAATCTATTGTCCTCCTCCGGATGTCTTCCGTAGAGGTGCAGCCCATCAAGCGGGGAAGCGCTAGGCTCCTGCTCGCCTCCCGATGGGCGGTGTACTTGAATGCGCGTGCGTGTAAGAGATGCGAGAGATAAATAATCTATTGTCCTCCTCCGGATGTCTTCCGTAGAGGTGCAGCCCATCAAGCGGGGAAGCGCTAGGCTCCTGCTCGCCTCCCGATGGGCGGTGTACTTGAATGCGCGTGCGTGTAAGAGATGCGAGAGATAAATAATCTATTGTCCTCCTCCGGATGTCTTCCGTAGAGGTGCAGCCCATCAAGCGGGGAAGCGCTAGGCTCCTGCTCGCCTCCCGATGGGCGGTGTACTTGAATGCGCGTGCGTGTAAGAGATGCGAGAGATAAATAATCTATTGTCCTCCTCCGGATGTCTTCCGTAGAGGTGCAGCCCATCAAGCGGGGAAGCGCTAGGCTCCTGCTCGCCTCCCGATGGGCGGTGTACTTGAATGCGCGTGCGTGTAAGAGATGCGAGAGATAAATAATCTATTGTCCTCCTCCGGATGTCTTCCGTAGAGGTGCAGCCCATCAAGCGGGGAAGCGCTAGGCTCCTGCTCGCCTCCCGATGGGCGGTGTACTTGAATGCGCGTGCGTGTAAGAGATGCGAGAGATAAATAATCTATTGTCCTCCTCCGGATGTCTTCCGTAGAGGTGCAGCCCATCAAGCGGGGAAGCGCTAGGCTCCTGCTCGCCTCCCGATGGGCGGTGTACTTGAATGCGCGTGCGTGTAAGAGATGCGAGAGATAAATAATCTATTGTCCTCCTCCGGATGTCTTCCGTAGAGGTGCAGCCCATCAAGCGGGGAAGCGCTAGGCTCCTGCTCGCCTCCCGATGGGCGGTGTACTTGAATGCGCGTGCGTGTAAGAGATGCGAGAGATAAATAATCTATTGTCCTCCTCCGGATGTCTTCCGTAGAGGTGCAGCCCATCAAGCGGGGAAGCGCTAGGCTCCTGCTCGCCTCCCGATGGGCGGTGTACTTGAATGCGCGTGCGTGTAAGAGATGCGAGAGATAAATAATCTATTGTCCTCCTCCGGATGTCTTCCGTAGAGGTGCAGCCCATCAAGCGGGGAAGCGCTAGGCTCCTGCTCGCCTCCCGATGGGCGGTGTACTTGAATGCGCGTGCGTGTAAGAGATGCGAGAGATAAATAATCTATTGTCCTCCTCCGGATGTCTTCCGTAGAGGTGCAGCCCATCAAGCGGGGAAGCGCTAGGCTCCTGCTCGCCTCCCGATGGGCGGTGTACTTGAATGCGCGTGCGTGTAAGAGATGCGAGAGATAAATAATCTATTGTCCTCCTCCGGATGTCTTCCGTAGAGGTGCAGCCCATCAAGCGGGGAAGCGCTAGGCTCCTGCTCGCCTCCCGATGGGCGGTGTACTTGAATGCGCGTGCGTGTAAGAGATGCGAGAGATAAATAATCTATTGTCCTCCTCCGGATGTCTTCCGTAGAGGTGCAGCCCATCAAGCGGGGAAGCGCTAGGCTCCTGCTCGCCTCCCGATGGGCGGTGTACTTGAATGCGCGTGCGTGTAAGAGATGCGAGAGATAAATAATCTATTGTCCTCCTCCGGATGTCTTCCGTAGAGGTGCAGCCCATCAAGCGGGGAAGCGCTAGGCTCCTGCTCGCCTCCCGATGGGCGGTGTACTTGAATGCGCGTGCGTGTAAGAGATGCGAGAGATAAATAATCTATTGTCCTCCTCCGGATGTCTTCCGTAGAGGTGCAGCCCATCAAGCGGGGAAGCGCTAGGCTCCTGCTCGCCTCCCGATGGGCGGTGTACTTGAATGCGCGTGCGTGTAAGAGATGCGAGAGATAAATAATCTATTGTCCTCCTCCGGATGTCTTCCGTAGAGGTGCAGCCCATCAAGCGGGGAAGCGCTAGGCTCCTGCTCGCCTCCCGATGGGCGGTGTACTTGAATGCGCGTGCGTGTAAGAGATGCGAGAGATAAATAATCTATTGTCCTCCTCCGGATGTCTTCCGTAGAGGTGCAGCCCATCAAGCGGGGAAGCGCTAGGCTCCTGCTCGCCTCCCGATGGGCGGTGTACTTGAATGCGCGTGCGTGTAAGAGATGCGAGAGATAAATAATCTATTGTCCTCCTCCGGATGTCTTCCGTAGAGGTGCAGCCCATCAAGCGGGGAAGCGCTAGGCTCCTGCTCGCCTCCCGATGGGCGGTGTACTTGAATGCGCGTGCGTGTAAGAGATGCGAGAGATAAATAATCTATTGTCCTCCTCCGGATGTCTTCCGTAGAGGTGCAGCCCATCAAGCGGGGAAGCGCTAGGCTCCTGCTCGCCTCCCGATGGGCGGTGTACTTGAATGCGCGTGCGTGTAAGAGATGCGAGAGATAAATAATCTATTGTCCTCCTCCGGATGTCTTCCGTAGAGGTGCAGCCCATCAAGCGGGGAAGCGCTAGGCTCCTGCTCGCCTCCCGATGGGCGGTGTACTTGAATGCGCGTGCGTGTAAGAGATGCGAGAGATAAATAATCTATTGTCCTCCTCCGGATGTCTTCCGTAGAGGTGCAGCCCATCAAGCGGGGAAGCGCTAGGCTCCTGCTCGCCTCCCGATGGGCGGTGTACTTGAATGCGCGTGCGTGTAAGAGATGCGAGAGATAAATAATCTATTGTCCTCCTCCGGATGTCTTCCGTAGAGGTGCAGCCCATCAAGCGGGGAAGCGCTAGGCTCCTGCTCGCCTCCCGATGGGCGGTGTACTTGAATGCGCGTGCGTGTAAGAGATGCGAGAGATAAATAATCTATTGTCCTCCTCCGGATGTCTTCCGTAGAGGTGCAGCCCATCAAGCGGGGAAGCGCTAGGCTCCTGCTCGCCTCCCGATGGGCGGTGTACTTGAATGCGCGTGCGTGTAAGAGATGCGAGAGATAAATAATCTATTGTCCTCCTCCGGATGTCTTCCGTAGAGGTGCAGCCCATCAAGCGGGGAAGCGCTAGGCTCCTGCTCGCCTCCCGATGGGCGGTGTACTTGAATGCGCGTGCGTGTAAGAGATGCGAGAGATAAATAATCTATTGTCCTCCTCCGGATGTCTTCCGTAGAGGTGCAGCCCATCAAGCGGGGAAGCGCTAGGCTCCTGCTCGCCTCCCGATGGGCGGTGTACTTGAATGCGCGTGCGTGTAAGAGATGCGAGAGATAAATAATCTATTGTCCTCCTCCGGATGTCTTCCGTAGAGGTGCAGCCCATCAAGCGGGGAAGCGCTAGGCTCCTGCTCGCCTCCCGATGGGCGGTGTACTTGAATGCGCGTGCGTGTAAGAGATGCGAGAGATAAATAATCTATTGTCCTCCTCCGGATGTCTTCCGTAGAGGTGCAGCCCATCAAGCGGGGAAGCGCTAGGCTCCTGCTCGCCTCCCGATGGGCGGTGTACTTGAATGCGCGTGCGTGTAAGAGATGCGAGAGATAAATAATCTATTGTCCTCCTCCGGATGTCTTCCGTAGAGGTGCAGCCCATCAAGCGGGGAAGCGCTAGGCTCCTGCTCGCCTCCCGATGGGCGGTGTACTTGAATGCGCGTGCGTGTAAGAGATGCGAGAGATAAATAATCTATTGTCCTCCTCCGGATGTCTTCCGTAGAGGTGCAGCCCATCAAGCGGGGAAGCGCTAGGCTCCTGCTCGCCTCCCGATGGGCGGTGTACTTGAATGCGCGTGCGTGTAAGAGATGCGAGAGATAAATAATCTATTGTCCTCCTCCGGATGTCTTCCGTAGAGGTGCAGCCCATCAAGCGGGGAAGCGCTAGGCTCCTGCTCGCCTCCCGATGGGCGGTGTACTTGAATGCGCGTGCGTGTAAGAGATGCGAGAGATAAATAATCTATTGTCCTCCTCCGGATGTCTTCCGTAGAGGTGCAGCCCATCAAGCGGGGAAGCGCTAGGCTCCTGCTCGCCTCCCGATGGGCGGTGTACTTGAATGCGCGTGCGTGTAAGAGATGCGAGAGATAAATAATCTATTGTCCTCCTCCGGATGTCTTCCGTAGAGGTGCAGCCCATCAAGCGGGGAAGCGCTAGGCTCCTGCTCGCCTCCCGATGGGCGGTGTACTTGAATGCGCGTGCGTGTAAGAGATGCGAGAGATAAATAATCTATTGTCCTCCTCCGGATGTCTTCCGTAGAGGTGCAGCCCATCAAGCGGGGAAGCGCTATGCTCACTGCTCGCCTCCGATGGGCGGTGTACTTGAATGCGCGTGCGTGTAGAGATGCGAGAGATAAATAATCTATTGTCCTCCTCCGGATGTCTTCCGTAGAGGTGGCAGGCCCATCAAGCGGGGAAGCGCTAGGCTCCTGCTCGCCTCCCGATGGGCGGTGTACTTGAATGCGCGTGCGTGTAAGAGATGCGAGAGATAAATAATCTATTGTCCTCCTCCGGATGTCTTCCGTAGAGGTGCAGCCCATCAAGCGGGGAAGCGCTAGGCTCCTGCTCGCCTCCCGATGGGCGGTGTACTTGAATGCGCGTGCGTGTAAGAGATGCGAGAGATAAATAATCTATTGTCTCCTCCGGATGTCTTCCGTAGAGGTGCAGCCCATCAAGCGGGGAAGCGCTAGGCTCCTGCTCGCCTCCCGATGGGCGGTGTACTTGAATGCGCGTGCGTGTAAGAGATGCGAGAGATAAATAATCTATTGTCCTCCTCCGGATGTCTTCCGTAGAGGTGCAGCCCATCAAGCGGGGAAGCGCTAGGCTCCTGCTCGCCTCCCGATGGGCGGTGTACTTGAATGCGCGTGCGTGTAAGAGATGCGAGAGATAAATAATCTATTGTCCTCCTCCGGATGTCTTCCGTAGAGGTGCAGCCCATCAAGCGGGGAAGCGCTAGGCTCCTGCTCGCCTCCCGATGGGCGGTGTACTTGAATGCGCGTGCGTGTAAGAGATGCGAGAGATAAATAATCTATTGTCCTCCTCCGGATGTCTTCCGTAGAGGTGCAGCCCATCAAGCGGGGAAGCGCTAGGCTCCTGCTCGCCTCCCGATGGGCGGTGTACTTGAATGCGCGTGCGTGTAAGAGATGCGAGAGATAAATAATCTATTGTCCTCCTCCGGATGTCTTCCGTAGAGGTGCAGCCCATCAAGCGGGGAAGCGCTAGGCTCCTGCTCGCCTCCCGATGGGCGGTGTACTTGAATGCGCGTGCGTGTAAGAGATGCGAGAGATAAATAATCTATTGTCCTCCTCCGGATGTCTTCCGTAGAGGTGCAGCCCATCAAGCGGGGAAGCGCTAGGCTCCTGCTCGCCTCCCGATGGGCGGTGTACTTGAATGCGCGTGCGTGTAAGAGATGCGAGAGATAAATAATCTATTGTCCTCCTCCGGATGTCTTCCGTAGAGGTGCAGCCCATCAAGCGGGGAAGCGCTAGGCTCCTGCTCGCCTCCCGATGGGCGGTGTACTTGAATGCGCGTGCGTGTAAGAGATGCGAGAGATAAATAATCTATTGTCCTCCTCCGGATGTCTTCCGTAGAGGTGCAGCCCATCAAGCGGGGAAGCGCTAGGCTCCTGCTCGCCTCCCGATGGGCGGTGTACTTGAATGCGCGTGCGTGTAAGAGATGCGAGAGATAAATAATCTATTGTCCTCCTCCGGATGTCTTCCGTAGAGGTGCAGCCCATCAAGCGGGGAAGCGCTAGGCTCCTGCTCGCCTCCCGATGGGCGGTGTACTTGAATGCGCGTGCGTGTAAGAGATGCGAGAGATAAATAATCTATTGTCCTCCTCCGGATGTCTTCCGTAGAGGTGCAGCCCATCAAGCGGGGAAGCGCTAGGCTCCTGCTCGCCTCCCGATGGGCGGTGTACTTGAATGCGCGTGCGTGTAAGAGATGCGAGAGATAAATAATCTATTGTCCTCCTCCGGATGTCTTCCGTAGAGGTGCAGCCCATCAAGCGGGGAAGCGCTAGGCTCCTGCTCGCCTCCCGATGGGCGGTGTACTTGAATGCGCGTGCGTGTAAGAGATGCGAGAGGATAAATAATCTATTGTCCTCCTCCGGATGTCTTCCGTAGAGGTGCAGCCCATCAAGCGGGGAAGCGCTAGGCTCACTGCTCGCCTCCCGATGGGCGGTGTACTTGAAATGCGCGTGCGTGTAAGAGATGCGAGAGATAAATAATCTATTGTCCTCCTCCGGATGTCTTCCGTAGAGGTGCAGCCATCAAGCGGGGAAGCGCTAGGCTCCTGCTCGCTCCCGATGGGCGGTGTACTTGAATGCGCGTGCGTGTAAGAGATGCGAGAGATAAATAATCTATTGTCCTCCTCCGGATGTCTTCCGTAGAGGTGCAGCCCATCAAGCGGGGAAGCGCTAGGCTCCTGCTCGCCTCCCGATGGGCGGTGTACTTGAATGCGCGTGCGTGTAAGAGATGCGAGAGATAAATAATCTATTGTCCTCCTCCGGATGTCTTCCGTAGAGGTGCAGCCCATCAAGCGGGGAAGCGCTAGGCTCCCTGCTCGCCTCCCTATGGCGGTGTACTTGAATGCGCGTGTGTGTAAGAGATGCGAGAGAAAAATAATCAGTAGAGGATTGCGTCTAAATATTTCACATTCAGCATGACTAGGTCATGTAAGCTAGGTCGAATTCAGTTGCAGTCAGGAGGAGAATTCCAGCGACTGGCTGCTCTGATCAGAGAAGTACACGAACAAACGGGCCACGGACCGCGCGTGGTCTTTCCTTCCTCTTCCTTGTCCTAACCTCAACCTTTACGTGTACACACACTAACATGCACTACACTACCACCTCTGCCGGGAGACCGTTCGGGAGCTTAAGGGCTTATCCTGGTTTGGGTGTGGTCCCGCTGGTGGGGGATACCTAGTTGGGGAAAAGCCGCATAGCCGAAGGTAGATCGGCGTCGGATCTCTCTATCCACCGCCAACTCCCGAGCAGAAACTTGTACTACACTTACGGGACTGATGGCCCTAATAGTTAATCAGTAACAATCATCAGCGGCAGGAAATTCTGTCGGGGGCACCCCGCGCCCGGAAGGAGTTTCTCATCGAGAGACATTTCGAGCGAGGGGGGAGGAGGTGGAGACAGACGATTGAGCGATGCCTCTCTGTCTCTCTCTGACCCCGCCCCCGCCCTCCTCGTCCCTATCTTCGCCCCCCGTCCCCGCCCCGTCACCACCATCCCCGTCCCAGCCCCTGCAGATGGCTCCTCCACCCGCCGCTCGCTTGAGCTCCTTGCACGTCCTCCTCCCAGGCTGCTCGCTTCACATTCTTGCGTCCTCTCGCGGAGCTACTTCAGCCTATTTCCCTTCAACAGCAGCTCTCTGTATCATGTCAGGGTTAATTACGCGCTCGATATTTTGCTCCCTTTGAAATCCTCAATTCCATTCACTTCCCCTCCTTTTACGTTTCGTTTTCTTGTGCTTCTTATGCATCATGTTCTACCGCTTTCTCGCTCTCATCTCTCCTCGTCTACTTTAACCTACTCATCCTTCCCCTGACTGTTTCTCTCTGGTCTTTTCCTCTTCGTCACTCTTTCCACACGCTCTCCCCTTCTCTCCCTCTTCGGGACTTCCTTTCCCTTCTACGCTTGACCTTCTCCGGTTTGTTCGTGTTCCTTTCTCCTACTTCCTCTTGTTCCTTCCTTCCCATTTCCTTTCCTCCCTTACGCGTTCTCTCTCTTCCTATCTTCCACTCTCTTCCATTTCACTTCCATTTCCTCTCATTTAATTTTTGCCTGACCCTTAGCCTCCTTTCTTCTCTTCTATACACATCTCTTCTGTTATTCCCTCTTATTTTCCTTCCTTCCCTTTTCTCCCCCCATCCTAAGCATTCCTTCTTTCCTTTTCTTCCTGCGTGTCTCCCTTCCTATCTCTCGGGCTGCGGTGCCGAGGACGGCGGTTAAATAATGTTGGTTTCGAATTCGCCTCTGCGCCCGCCCGCTCGCCGTTTCTCTGAGTGAAATATTGCCTGTCTGTGCGCCAAGGGCTTGAATGAAGAAGGCTCTGTTCTAATCTCTCATATTGTTTGGACTTAATCGCGGAAGCAGCCAGCCCCTCCCCCTCCCCTCCCCTCCCAACCGCTTTGTAGCCCCGAGCGGCGCCGTCTCCTTCACAGACGAAGGGCTTCCGCCGAAGTCTCTCGAAGCGAATTGCTTCAATTGGAGCTGGTGGATTCGCATCTGCCTCATTCCCGTTTCTTTCTCTTTCTTTCCTTCTCACTTCGCTGGCTCTCTTCTTTCGGAAGCGAAAATGTAAAAAACGAGGTTATTGACAGGTCGCGAAATGTCGTGCCCGAACGCCTACTTTATCAAAGAACAGAAATCAAGAAGAAATTCATAAGAAAACCAATGTAATGTTCTTGCATATTCCAACATATTTCAATTCCAGTGCATCTCTCAGCAAAAGTGCTCGAGTTACAACCGAAAAAAGTCAGTAAAAATTGCAATTTTTGTATGTCTTTTTAAAACAAACTAAATTAACGATGTGAAAAATATGAAATTTACAATCAGCGCAAGGCTCTCAAAAACGCGTTATGAAACAATTGGAAAACATCTTTCAAATTTTCCCTTGGATTGATTTGTTTCAGCGAGTCACTGGTCTGATACCAAATTTAAAATCTTTAATGGAGATCGCTAGAATTCCCGACTTTAAAAAAATCGCCATGTTCACTTTAAAAGTACTTTTCTACGATATGTTTTACTTTTGCTTGTGGAATTCGAAAATATATCCTAATGATCCTTAATTTACTATGATTAAATCAATAATAATATCGCACAGAACAAATATCTGTATTCATTTTACAGCAATATTAAGCACATCCATCAGCAAAATATTTTCTCCCAATAATTATATCTCATTTGTACTTTTGCCAAATTCTCGCTTAGATACAATTAAAATCGATGTGGAAGTTACCTTCGTAAATACAGTGAAGAAAAACTGTCATCATTAGTAAATAAGCGTATTCCGGATTGGATAATTGAATGTAAAACGTTTCTCTCCTCTCCTATAAATACACAGTTCTGGGCATTGATGCAGTCAGTCGCGGATCTCAGTCGTCATCCTCTGTTGGAGTGCAGTTAAACAATTGCACATTTATGCCCTCTTGAATCTATAATGTAGTGCTAGGCGAAAATAGTCCAGAAATGTAAATATTTCGTAAATGCAAGTGTATTAAGGTTTGTAACTACAAATAATAGCCTGTAGTATTCCTTACCTTCAAAGGAATTTATTACGAAAGTTTCGATATTGGTGCGATAGACTGAGATTATCACGCTATCCCTCAATTCACTTCTCGTTTTTGTGTATTGATTTACAGTGCGTCCACTTTAGCAACTGTTCCGGTCGAGCGGAGATTCGCCCTCGACTATCGAGACCACGGAGGCCGAGAAGTCGAGACAGGGCGGCCGAGAGGCCACTCGCTGCCAGAAAGTTTAAATTGCACTCGCGTTTTAGTAGATGCTGGAACTACTCACCATTGGCTTTGATGCACTCATCTATGCAAGTTCTGGATCACTTGGGAAAGAATGTTTTGTGACATTGCAGAGATCTGTTCCTATGTATTGAGTCGTAATTTTGTCGCGTAAATGCGATCTTTCATGAATTCCAAAAAAAAGAAATCGCACAAAAAAAGTCAGTCAGATCAGGAAATAGTGTAGGCTACAAACCTTACGTGATGATTGTGTCTCTATTAACTGAATGTAAACCCTTAGGAAAATTGAAATAGAGTGTGCGGTTGCGGAGTCTTGTCGAAAACGACAGTCACTACGCCCATCGTTTGCCAACAGTTGGACGAAAGGCTCCAGGGCAAGATGGCATATAATGGTTTGACACATTTGCATACGTTCCATACGCGAACACTTTGTTTGAAAGTGAATATGGAGCGAACCATCGCAAACTGAGTATTCACAAAGACTGGGAAGCAGCCTCTTTCAGGGCGAGAACTTGGTGTCGTTCCCTGGGGAGTTGAGCGCACCGTTGCCCGGCGGCCGAGCAGATTGCGCCACGATGGCGGCGTTCTAATAAGAGTCGCACTGTGGGTAGACACAGACAACAAGAAGAGTGAGGGCCTGTGAGTTGGAGGAGCGGGCCCTCTGCGCATGCGCGTGGCGCCCGCCCCCGCTCTTTTGTTCGATGCCGCGCGGAGTGACGGGTGATCGGCGCGTAGGCGGAAATTGTTTGTCTTGTTTATTGGGCGCGGAGATTTATAATTCGTGCGTCTAGTGCTTTCGCATTTTTATCGGTGCGGCCCAGCGTAGCGCAAAATCATTTTCTGTTTGCGGTATCAACTGTCGGCACTCTCCATGCGGGCGACGGACGGACGGCTGTCTCCTGCTGGGGGGGGCGGGGCGCGGAATGGTGTTTCCTGTTCTCTTGATGGACGGGGCTTGTGGCCCACCAGACATTTCCGGTGACGTGCGCTTGTTTTTTCTCATTCCCTCCCAGGGAGCGTGTATTCTCCTGCCCGATTTTTCGTCACTTCTCATCATTAAACTTGCACTTGCACCAGAAAATCTGAAAATTGTTGATGCCATTCATTCTAGAACTAAAATTTATTACATTAAAGTGTATTTTTTGTAGAAATATTACGAGCCATAGGAAATTATTTTGCATTTCTAATAAAAAAATTAATAATAAATTTAAGTGAGACATTACGTTGTATTATGTGTAATAAAGTCCATGCATTTCCGTATGTATACATTTACATTTACATACCAGTTCGACGTTGATTTATTATTGAAACGCGAGGTCTAGGTGCTTCCACCTCCACGTGTCAGCAGGGCACAGCCTGAAACGGCGCAAGCGTGAAACTGCCGACTGCTCTCCCGTTGTGCGAGTGTGTTCTATTGCGTGTAAGTGCATGTGTGTGAAGGGAGAGGCGGAGTTGAGGGTGAAGAAGGAAAGGCAGCACGCGGCTCGCTGCGCCTTTCTTAGGCTAGTACTCAGACGTTCGTTTGGTATTGATGGGAGGACCCAATGTCCACTCACTGAGAGACTTTGCAGTGGCAACACTGAGCCACCTCGCCCGGTCGCGACTGACGTCTTCTCCTTCTGCTCCCCACAGACGTCCTCTGCAGCCGCATTAGACCTACCACTTTCCTCGTGGATGATGCCTTTAGGTTTCAGAGTTATTATTGTCGTGGTTATGGTTAAGTAGTTCAGTGTGTCCTACAGCACGAACTGCTACTTGATTGAAACCCATAGTCATTTCCTCGAAACCGACGCTTTTGTAGAGCAACAAACTGCTTCGCAATTGGTGCTTTGCAAGTCGCCTTCTCTATTGAAGCACCTTATACAGCAGCTATGAACCGGTACTTGAAGTAGAGTGTTTATGAAGTATCCCGTGCGGTGCATCAGGAGGGGGGGGGCGAAGTGCGGCGGGCGCTAGAGGGCGTTGGTGGCGGTGGAGGGGGGGGCGTGCCTCCATGAGCGACAGAATGCCCTTCGCGTAATTGGAGCACATTGATCCCCCTTCCCCGCTTCTCGTACGGTGGGACGCCTTCCTCCCTTCTTCGTCCACATTACTTCTCTTCCCATTCTCTTGCGCTTTATATCTTTACCTCTTCTTCCTCCTTTTCCTCTAACTTTTCTTTCTCACTGTTTCAATTTCCTCTTCTTGATTTCTCTAGTTTTTGCGCAGCTTGTCTGGCATCAGAGCACCACAGCCGTTTGTTCTGTAACAAATGGATTTCTTGCTATGCCTTTTCACAATGTGTTGTAGGTAGTACGGAGACGACCTACGGCAAATTCTCCTCTCCTCTGAGTTCTCTCTACGTTCAAATTTCTCTAACCTCATCGACCAATTCCTTTATAAAATATATTTACATCTTTGCAATTACGTTTATGTAAGCGCAGGCATATTTAGTTATCGCGTGGGATGCTTTGCGAGGAGACTGCCCTTAGTCAGTTGTTCCGCACCCGAATTTTTCTATCAAAGTTTCGTTGGAAGCCTACCTCCGACGTGGGTCCGGGGACCTTTACAGAGCAGGCGCACCTCGCTGGCGGTCCCCTAATGCGCCTGGGATTTGACTCTCACTTTCTCTGCCAGATGTAGGTCTCAGTTAACTACATTCGAAATTTTTTGGAGAAAGTGAGATCTCGTTAGGGCGGGATATTGTCGGAGGGAGTTAATCTGCCAGGGTTTTTTATATACCTCAAGAGTGGCATGGCTGTGCATTTTCCGTCCTTCCGCGCTTCTCGGGCGGGATTGAACCCGCGCACCTGGGGTTGAGAGGCCTCAGGCTGAAGTGTTGCTTTGTCGCTTCAAACGAATAACCCCGCGCTCTGTGTCTTAGGAGTGAACCTCCCTCCCCCTTCCCCCCCCTCCTCCCTCCCCCTTCCTCCCTCTGCCGACCGCAGCGCGCGGCGTTGAAGGCGCCAGGGCGAGGAGCTTTTTTGAATAAGGGCGTCAAACCCCCTCCCCCATCCAACCAGGGCAGGCGGCGCCCCTGGCGGCGGTCGCTGGCGCTAATGGGCGGCTGACGGATGGGGACTCCGCACGTCATCGCTAACGCCTTGCGCCAACAGCCTCCGCCTCGCCTCGCCTGTGATGGATGGCGCCGCATAAGTTGGCAGCCCTGGCACGTGCGGTATTTGAGCGCCTAGAAAGCGTCGCCGCTGCGTCTGACAGTACCACACATTGGTATTTACGCTTATATGTTGCTGCCGTGTGGTTCTCCTTAAAAAAAGTCTAGTTTAAACTGTCTAGTGAATCAATGGTGGACTTGACACCTCCAGAAATAAGAGAAGGAGCAAAAATGGTGACGTCGGAATTACTGACGCAACTTCTGTACTCCCTCGCAGGCGTTCTGGTCAAACAAAGCCACCTGCGGTGAGTAGGCTGCCCGCTAGGTGGCTCCGTCTGAATCCTGCATGTCAATTGCCACGAACCAATTCAATGAAAAAGTTTCTTATAAAAGTTACCATAAGTCGTAGAAAAAGTACCGTAAGAATCTCACTGTAATGGGCATTAATACACTCGTGTGAAGTTTACGATATTCGCTCTTATCGTAATATCACATTCGTGTGTTAATACCCATCATTACATCGTCGTTTCATAATGTATTATTCTATAATAATTACGAAATTCTAAACATTAAAGGAAATTCCACGTGCCTGAATGGCACTTACCCTTCCGCTGTGCGGCACCGTTTGGCCCCGTCTCCGCGAGAGAGCGCGCGTCGGCTGTCGCCGAGAGCGCGAGACAAATGCCGCTCGCGTCTGCAAACAGCGCTCCATTAGGCGGATGCCTCCATGACAGCCAGCGCCAATTAGCAGCGCGGGATTCAGATGTCGCGTTGCCACTCCTCTGATGCCCTTAGCGAAAAGCAACGTTAGAAGTTGGACCTATCTCGATCACCATCAGTTTTGCAAAAGGGTCATTGTTGTCATTTCGTTGTAAATACCTGCTACTTTATTTATGAGTGAGGTGCCAAAATATGTCCGTTGGATCAGTGTTGATTTTCATATACATTATTCATCCATTAATTCTGATATTCAAGTTAATCAGTGTTTTATTTAATGTTGAGATACGTACGTTAGAACTTGTTTTTATCCTCTTTTAAACCATTCTTACTTTTAAACAATTACATTCTTGAACACGGATTTCGACTCACCAGTGAGTGTGGTGACTTTCACTTGGTGTGTTCATATACGTCCAGCTGTAGTTTGTTGGCTAAATGCTAAACAAATTCAAGCGTAGCATATCTCCACATGTTCCACTCCTGATCTGGCGAACTTTTCAAAATCCAAGACTTCCTGTGTGTAATTAAATGTTTTCATGATCTCCTAAATGAAATTATCACTGGAATATTCACAACGACCTTTTGTATAACTCAAGACTTAGGAACGTAATTACCAGTCAAATAACTTTTGACTTCTGGTCTACTTCCCTCATTTCGAAAGTTGATGCGCTTTTGTGCCAGTATAAAAATAAAGTTGATGTCGTAACATTATTTCTTCCCTTCTGAGGCACGTGTTTCTTGACCATTTTGTTACGCTTTAATAATTCAACTTTCCTTCTTTTAGTCTCAAATCTACCAAAAAAACAACTAATTGGTCTTGTGTGCCGGAGAGGTGTATCTTTATTAATTCTTTAATGTGCTGTTTTTGTTAATTTCAAATAAAGCGCTTTTATCTGTAACATTGCCACATATTTTAGATTATATTATAATGTAACAGAATAATCAATGCGGAAATAAAGTTATGAATGATTAGATTAATTATATAATTATTCTGAATATTGATAACTTTATTTCTCTGAGAGTTAGATATTGAATTAAATGCTTTATTGATGTCACTTGCAACCTCTACTCGAAGACTTCCCCGTCATTACTTTCTCGTATAATACTTAGGTAGTATAGATACACTATTATGGTTGCTGCGACAACACACGGCGACACGGCGATGTTTTGTCAGAAAAAATCGCTTCATAGGACCCTGATACCTCCTCTGTCTGTCAACACTCAGTCTGTCAAAGCAGGCGGCTATACCAAACGCAGGATTTTCATCGAAACTGATATTTCCTCGTTGATCTGTCTGATTCAGCGGGATCTTGAATTTGACATGAACATTTTAATTTTTCAAGTTGCTTCTCGTAAAACATCAATGACAATCCAAAATTTTTTTCAAACATGAATCCAATTTTTTTCCCTACATTTTTCGTCTTAGAGCAAGCTTAATTTTCGTCGAGCTCTCTTAAGTTTTCAAAAATACATGGATAACTTCATATATACCTACGTTTGCAAAAAGTAAAAACTATTCCTTATTTGTGTGCGAGTGCTAAGCACAGTACGTTACGACATGCAGTGATCGGTGCCGGCCTCGTGAAACGCGATGGCTTTCCAGATTGGCGACGCACACGGCCTTCTGGCTCGGCCCATCGACGGAGACGAATTCCTCCGTTAGTTGGCTCTTCCGCCGAGCGCAGCGACACTTCCGGCGCGGGGGCGGCGTTGATGGATCACGTGATCACAAAGCGGCCGCACGCCACCGCGTCGTTCGCGCGCAAACACTCATTTGTTTCTTCGTATGGCGGCGATGGCTCCGGAAGCGAGTCAGCGCTGCGGTCGCCGGCGGCGGAGGGAAACTCGAGTTACAGACACAGCTCAGGGCGACAGCCTCTGACCGGGAGCGCTTGGAAGCACAGCCATGCTGCAAGTGGATTTATCCACGTCAGGGCTGCCCGACTTAGAAGGGCTTATGAAATTCTAGTGAAGTCGCGTGCCGCACCGTAATTGAAGATGGTTTTTACCCTGACTACTGAGATAATATTCAAACAAACACAAATTAGATGCGACTTTTATTCAACATATTTAATTATTAATGTACATACAACGAGAAATTTAATATATGATTAAATAAAAATAAGATGAATTGTGCAATTGTATTGCATTTGGGTGATATAATAACATTGTTGAAAGCAGTCGCGGGCTGTCAGTTGCAAAGCTCTCATCCAGGTACTTCGGTCGAATTCAGCGGCCGGCTGCTCTGGCCGGTGGTTTACAGAGGCTTCTTCCAGAGATCGCTGGCGCAGATACCTGGAGGGGGAGGCCGCAAGGCGACGTGCCGTTCGGCGCCAGATCTCACGTTCCAATGCAGGATACACATACACTACACATAAGGGAATAATAAACACAGCAATTGGCGTGCTCGGGTGCGCGAGACAATCCATGGTACCCAAGGAAATCACGAGACTTGAGTCCTGACAGATTTTGTGATTAAGCAGTTGTAATCGACACAATTTTTAAGAGGGGAAAATATCGAAAAACGTTTTCCCCCAACTACATGAGTTACGAAATTATTGAGTGCTGCGCACTTCACGTGATTTTCGTTTACTTACCCCATCTCTCCAACCGCAAATCTTCTCTTTCGTGGCAAGCACAATTCGAGGTTTACTGCAATATTTGGTCGTCCAAGTTCGTTACGACACGTTTCGTAAACTTGCGATCTGAAACAGAATTATTTATTAAAAGAATAGCGCAGAGTTCTGCAGCGCATTTTTTTGTCAAATGTTGAACTTACACAGGGATAAATGGCGGAACAGTATTCAGTGAAACACTAAGGACTTACGACATTTTCGTTAGGAAAGCCAATAAAAAATATTGCAGAGAGCGGTGCCTTGTATTTCGATTGAAATTTTCTTCAGATCACATCTCTCTGCCAATCTTAGCATACCTTTTAGCGCCTTCTGTACGTATACGTTACACGGTTAAAACATGCTAGGACCGCGCAAGTAATTCGTTGTCATGGCATTGGCACAGATGATCGCTTATGTACGCTCGCTTCCATCTGCATTCAAAATTCGTTTTGATTTCGGTTTAGGTAGAGATACCCGAATGCAAGAAAGCAGGCACAAAGTACACTTCTCCTCATAGTTTGTCACACATAGCTTTTAATAGTTTTTAACTTAAAATAAATAAATAAGATATTTTCGGGGCTGCAAAATAAAATAAATCTAAAAGAATATTCTAGTTTAATGTAATTTTTGATATTGCTAACTCTGATAAAACTTGCTTCTTAATTATCCGGCCTATTTAATTTGCACTAGCAAATGTGAACCGTCGAGCTTCTGCATAACCCCTTTTGCTGCGCACCCTTTCAGAAGGAGATTGGCGCCTGAAGAGAGAAATAGATACGGACAGGAGTTGCGTTTCCCATTACCGTTCTGGCTTGTTCCGTTCTGTGATTTAGCGAAGGAAATTGAATAATTCCTGGAAATCGAGGCATAACTCATTTTGAATTCCACAAACTCCACTTCCTCTGACCTGGATTAGAATTTAATTTTGTTAGATGAAACAGAAGCGGTTTAATCAGTTTTTTGTAAGTATTTCGTCCCTCCTCTCAACCAGGTCCACAATTTTCTTCAAATTCTTGTCAAAGATGTTCTGTGTATTTGTAGATCGAATTGTAGATCGTTCGTTCATAGATTGTTCAGGCCATCCCAAGCATTGTTTCAGGTGACAGGCTAGATTTGAATCGTCTGCTGACTAGATGAACAGAAGATCATTATTTCGTTTCCATTTTTGTCTTGCGTTTTTTTATTGGAATTGAGAGGCAAACATTTCAATATTTTTCGTTGTTTTTTCCTGAAGGGTTTTTGGTTTTTGACTACTTCACTGTAGAGACCACAGCAAATTTAAATTTTAGGATATTATCCCAAACATCACATGAGAGTAAAATATCAAGCGAGAAATTCAAACTAGAGATTGTCTGTATTATAGTATCGGCCGAATCTTTAAGACAATCAAATTTCATGGCATGTCTTCTAAGTTGCAAACTTTTGTTTTGAGCTGCTGTAATACTTCTCTGTATACATTATGACCGTTATGTGTGTAAAATCTCACAGAAATTGGGCTAGTAGTTTTGAATTTATGATCTAAGAAGAATAAAATTCAAAATACGACAGAATTTGTGCTTAGTAATGTTCTCTACAATTTTTATGTATTTGTATGTATGGAGTCTATACGAGCTGTTGCATGCATTACTTTACTATTAATTTTACGGTACGTAAAGAGGAACACTGAAAATTGTTTATGTATCAACTTATTGGAGGAGGGAAATCTCCCACCTACCTAGTGGCTGAGATAAGGCATGTGAAGACATTGCTACTGGTGAACGTAGAACGCATATCATTTATAGTGTGGACTTCGTGTACGAGCTGTGAGAGGCGTAGTAAATATATGCTATTATGCACACGCTAGACAGGAGATTCTTACAGAAACTGTGCATCAATGGAACTAGAGATTATTTGACGCGTTGACGCTCGTTAAGTGACTTTTCAATTCGAGGAGGACAGAGTGTAAATCTAACGCCTTGTTGCCCGACCTTCCCCCTTCCCGATTTGCAGTGGATGGATTGCTGGGTGTTTAAAGGCCCGCCAGTGACTGGTAGTCAGTCTCGTATGTGCAGCGCCTCTTTTACCCTCGGTGGTGGCGGTGTTCCTCATCGCGAGAGATCCGTCGCCGACCTATACGTTCGCTTGCTGTGTCTTCTCCATCCAGGTACCTCCCACCGGCGGGGTACCGCCCCACTCGGGACCAGATCTACGCTCCCGACCAGTCTCTCGGTATATGTGGAAGTGTAGTGCATGTAGGGGTAAGCGAACGTCGGTAAAGGAAGAAGAGTAGAGAAGGTTGAGGAAGGAAAGATTTTGCGCGGTCCGTGACCCGTTTGTTAGCATACTGCTCCGGCATTCGCTTGGTGTTGATCGGAGGAACCACGGAAAACTATCGATCAGAGCAGCCGGCCGCTAGAATTCTCCTCCAGAAAGCACCTGAATGGCACCTAGCCAACTAGCTCGTGCGTAAAATCCGCCCCGCCCACTTCCAGGGGCTCCGACAACATCGTTCGGAGGAGATGGTGGGGTGGGGTGACTTGGCGGAAGTGTTTCTCGCTCAGAGGAGGGGGAAGGGGGTGAGCTGTCAGAGGCGGCGGAGGGTGATGGATGGCAGTCTATCAGTTAGCGCCCCCTCCCCTCTCCCCCGCCAGATGCAGCGAAGCCATCGCTCTCAGATCGGGTTGCTCTGCATAAGAAGGCGCCTTCCCTTCAGAGGTTAATCGGGGAATTGGAGACGTCGAAGGCGGGAGAGGAAACATCGACCACCGCCGGCGCAGGCATAGCCGCCGTACTCTTTGGGCGACCAGCGACGAGGGCTTTTCTCAATAGATGGATCTTACGCCCAGCATTTGTCTTCACAGTTACGTTTCATTGGAAAAACCATTGAATTAATGTAAGTTTTCTCGAAACTCTATGTATAATATTTTCTAAAGTATTATTCATGAAAATACCAAATAGATACTAAATTAAATAAAAAAATAATGAAAATAAAAATTGAAAAACTATATTTATAATGAAGGTCTTATTAAAAATTAATGGATATTTTGTCACAGTAGGAATGCTGGAATCAAAGCTCCGTGACTATGTCTTTCACTCTCCAAAGAAATATAATTAATGTTCACAGAAAATAATTGAGACATAACTGGAAAATACTATGTGACACAGACTGTTAAAGTTAACGATGTTTTAGGAGGCAAATTCTCCTCATCAGAAGAACATTTTCCACAGTATGCGTGGTATGGAATTGAACGTAAACTATTGTCATTCGTCAGAACACGTTGCGTAGCCAGAATCCTTGCTTTCTGGTTCCTTGATAGTGATTGATTGGTAATTGCGGGCGTGGCTGTAGCTAAGGCCATTGGTCCCGTAAGTGTAGAGCGAGTTTCATCGCGGGAGGGGGCGACGGCCTTCCCCGTTGGGTGGCGAGTTCCCTGGCGATTGGTTGATTGGTAATTGCGGGCGTGGCAGTAGCTAAGGCCATTGGTCCCATAAGTGTAGAGCGAGTTTCATCGCGGGAGGGGGCGACGGCCTTCCCCGTTGGGTGGCGAGTTCCCTGGCGATTGGTTGATTGGTAATTGCGGGCGTGGCAGTAGCTAAGGCCATTGGTCCCGTAAGTGTAGAGCGAGTTCCATCGCGGGAGGGGGCGACGGCCTTCCCCGTTGGGTGGCGAGTTCCCTGGCGATTGGTTGATTGGTAATTGCGGGCGTGGCAGTAGCTAAGGCCATTGGTCCCGTAAGTGTAGAGCGAGTTCCATCGCGGGAGGGGGCGACGGCCTTCCCCGTTGAGTGGCGAGTTCCCTGGCGATTGGTTGATTGGTAATTGCGGGCGTGGCTGTAGCTAAGGCCATTGGTCCCGTAAGTGTAGAGCGAGTTTCATCGCGGGAGGGGGCGACGGCCTTCCCCGTTGGGAGGCGAGTTCCCTGGCGATTGGTTGATTGGTAATTGCGGGCGTGGCAGTAGCTAAGGCCATTGGTCCCGTAAGTGTAGAGCGAGTTCCATCGCGGGAGGGGGCGACAGCCTTCCCCGTTGGGTGGCGAGTTCCCTGGCGATTGGTTGATTGGTAATTGCGGGCGTGGCATGTAGCTAAGGCCATTGGTCCCGTAAGTGTAGAGCGAGTTCCATCGCGGGAGGGGGCGACAGCCTTCCCCGTTGGGTGGCGAGTTCCCTGGCGATTGGTTGATTGGTAATTGCGGGCGTGGCAGTAGCTAAGGCCATTGGTCCCGTAAGTGTAGAGCGAGTTCCATCGCGGGAGGGGGCGACGGCCTTCCCCGTTGGGTGGCGAGTTCCCTGGCGATTGGTTGATTGGTAATTGCGGGCGTGGCTGTAGCTAAGGCCATTGGTCCCGTAAGTGTAGAGCGAGTTCCATCGCGGGAGGGGGCGACGGCCTTCCCCGTTGGGTGGCGAGTTCCCTGGCGATTGGTTGATTGGTAATTGCGGGCGTGGCAGTAGCTAAGGCCATTGGTCCCGTAAGTGTAGAGCGAGTTCCATCGCGGGAGGGGGCGACGGCCTTCCCCGTTGGGATGGCGAGTTTCCCTGGCGATTGGTTGATTGGTAATTGCGGGCGTGGCTGTAGCTAAGGCCATTGGTCCCGTAAGTGTAGAGCGAGTTCCATCGCGGGAGGGGGCGACAGGCCTTCCCCGTTGGGTGGCGAGTTCCCTGGCGATTGGTTGATTGGTAATTGCGGGCGTGGCTGTAGCTAAGGCCATTGGTCCCGTAAGTGTAGAGCGAGTTCATCGCGGGAGGGGGCGACGGCCTTCCCCGTTGGGTGGCGAGTTCCCTGGCGATTGGTTGATTGGTAATTGCGGGCGTGGCAGTAGCTAAGGCCATTGGTCCCGTAAGTGTAGAGCGAGTTCCATCGCGGGAGGGGGCGACGGCCTTCCCCGTTGGGAGGCGAGTTCCCTGGCGATTGGTTGATTGGTAATTGCGGGCGTGGCAGTAGCTAAGGCCATTGGTCCCGTAAGTGTAGAGCGAGTTCCATCGCGGGAGGGGGCGACGGCCTTCCCCGTTGGGTGGCGAGTTCCCTGGCGATTGGGTGATTGGTAATTGCGGGCGTGGCTGTAGCTAAGGCCATTGGTCCCGTAAGTGTAGAGCGAGTTCCATCGCGGGAGGGGGCGACAGGCCTTCCCCGTTGGGTGGCGAGTTCCCTGGCGATTGGTTGATTGGTAATTGCGGTCGTGGCTGTAGCTAAGGCCATTGGTCCCGTAAGTGTAGAGCGAGTTCCATCGCGGGAGGGGGCGACGGCCTTCCCCGTTGGGAGGCGAGTTCCCTGGCGATTGGGTGATTGGTAATTGCGGGCGTGGCTGTAGCTAAGGCCATTGGTCCCGTAAGTGTAGAGCGAGTTTCATCGCGGGAGGGGGCGACGGCCTTCCCCGTTGGGTGGCGAGTTCCCTGGCGATTGGTTGATTGGTAATTGCGGGCGTGGCTGTAGCTAAGGCCATTGGTCCCGTAAGTGTAGAGCGAGTTCCATCGCGGGAGGGGGCGACGGCCTTCCCCGTTGGGTGGCGAGTTCCCTGGCGATTGGTTGATTGGTAATTGCGGGCGTGGCATGTAGCTAAGGCCATTGGTCCCGTAAGTGTAGAGCGAGTTCCATCGCGGGAGGGGGCGACGGCCTTCCCCGTTGGGTGGCGAGTTCCCTGGCGATTGGTTGATTGGTAATTGCGGGCGTGGCAGTAGCTAAGGCCATTGGTCCCGTAAGTGTAGAGCGAGTTCCATCGCGGGAGGGGGCGACGGCCTTCCCCGTTGGGTGGCGAGTTCCCTGGCGATTGGTTGATTGGTAATTGCGGGCGTGGCTAGTAGCTAAGGCCATTGGTCCCGTAAGTGTAGAGCGAGTTCCATCGCGGGAGGGGGCGACAGGCCTTCCCCGTTGGGTGGCGAGTTCCCTGGCGATTGGTTGATTGGTAATTGCGGGCGTGGCTGTAGCTAAGGCCATTGGTCCCGTAAGTGTAGAGCGAGTTCCATCGCGGGAGGGGGCGACGGCCTTCCCCGTTGGGTAGGCGAGTTCCCTGGCGATTGGTTGATTGGTAATTGCGGGCGTGGCATGTAGCTAAGGCCATTGGTCCCGTAAGTGTAGAGCGAGTTCCATCGCGGGAGGGGGCGACGGCCTTCCCCGTTGGGTGGCGAGTTCCCTGGCGATTGGTTGATTGGTAATTGCGGGCGTGGCTGTAGCTAAGGCCATTGGTCCCGTAAGTGTAGAGCGAGTTCCATCGCGGGAGGGGGCGACGGCCTTCCCCGTTGGGTGGCGAGTTCCCTGGCGATTGGTTGATTGGTAATTGCGGGCGTGGCTGTAGCTAAGGCCATTGGTCCCGTAAGTGTAGAGCGAGTTCCATCGCGGGAGGGGGCGACGGCCTTCCCCGTTGGGTGGCGAGTTCCCTGGCGATTGGTTGATTGGTAATTGCGGGCGTGGCTGTAGCTAAGGCCATTGGTCCCGTAAGTGTAGAGCGAGTTCCATCGCTGGAGGGGGCGACGGCCTTCCCCGTTGGGTGGCGAGTTCCCTGGCGATTGGTTGATTGGTAATTGCGGGCGTGGCTGTAGCTAAGGCCATTGGTCCCGTAAGTGTAGAGCGAGTTCCATCGCGGGAGGGGGCGACGGCCTTCCCCGTTGGGTGGCGAGTTCCCTGGCGATTGGTTGATTGGTAATTGCGGGCGTGGCTGTAGCTAAGGCCATTGGTCCCGTAAGTGTAGAGCGAGTTCCATCGCGGGAGGGGGCGACGGCCTTCCCCGTTGGGTGGCGAGTTCCCTGGCGATTGGTTGATTGGTAATTGCGGGCGTGGCAGTAGCTAAGGCCATTGGTCCCGTAAGTGTAGAGCGAGTTCCATCGCGGGAGGGGGCGACGGCCTTCCCCGTTGGGTGGCGAGTTCCCTGGCGATTGGTTGGTTGGTAATTGAGGTATCTCCACCAGCGGGGCGCCTCTTCATCGGGGACACGCTCTCAGCTGGTCTCCCGGCATGTGTGGTAGTGTAGTGCATGTTAGTGTAAGTAAGAGGTGAGGGAAGGGCGAGGAAGAGGAAGGAAAAATCGTGTGCAGTCTGTGGCCCGTTTGTTCAGGTTCGCTTCAATTTAGCTGTGTAGCCATGTAGAAGACGTTTACAGCGCCTATTGCATAGCCTGGCGCGAATGCTAATTGCTCCAATCTATCTACTGTACACGATATGGACAGCTGGCTTGAAACATCCTGCCATACTCAGGTTTTAGTATGCTTTACGTGTCGTTCTTCTCTTCTAATTCTATGTTACAAATTAGGAACTGGTCAGTAGAGGAGATATCGGGTGCAGCGATGTAATAAGTCTCAATTATACTGCTGCCATTTCCGACGGAATTCTCTCTCTTTAATATTCATTACAACGTTAAAGTATAACTCGCGGCTCGTAAATTGGACATTTTTACATGGTGGACAGCGCATATTCGCCGCATCCCTTAATTTGCCTCGCGTCCCCGTGTGAGCAGCGACGGCGCTGATTGGCTGCTGCGGCTGTTCGCGAGCGGAAGTGCGCGCAGGCGCTATCTACTTCCGGCCACTGCGCCCCTCGCAGGTGCGAAGCGAGTCCGCCCACGCGAGAGGGAGAAGGGCGATGTCTGTGCGGGCGACGCAGTCACCATCCGCCCAGTCATTCGATGTTGAAGTCGTGATACACCGGCAGCCAAAAGACGGAATGGCATTTCTCCAAAAGAATGTTGGAAAGGTTTATATTTCGTTAATCGGACAAAAACGTGTAAAAAGTTACTTGTAGGGGTGGTAGAAACGCCAAGTCTGTCATCATCGTTGTTAAATTATAGCTAAATTAAAAAGTGGAAATAATAATTAAAATTTCACAAACGGTTACATTATATTGTTATATTTTTGTATTGAAATGAGAAGTAATTGAGTGAATTACAAATAAAAATATTGTCATTGATGTTGGTTATATTTGTTCTTCGGCGCCATTTGCGATCTATTTGCAAGTGCGAATAGCCAGCCCGCCCCACGTCACTCCCTCGTTCTCCCCGACGGATTCGCATCCGACGACCTTGTGTGCCCTCCCCCACCCCCACCCGCACCCTTCCACGCTCAGTCCTCCAACACACGAACCGCCGCCATCTAATCCGCCCCTCAATGCCACGGCACCAACGCCACTGCCCTGCTGTCCGACGATCACCACCTGCTCCCCCCTTCCGCCGGTCCTCGACTGCCCGGGTTCGTATCCAGCGACCTCCAGAGCCGCGCCTTCCCATGGCCGCATCCCACCCCTTCTGCGCGGCTCCTTTCGTTTGTTCACTTCCTTCTTCCTTCGTTCGGTCACCCGTTCGGTTGTCTGCCTTTCTGTTCAGCTATCACCCCCGTGAGCGCCTCTGGTTCGTATCCGCCTGACCCGCGCGGCCCCGTCCGCTCGCCCGCCCGCGCGCGTCATAATCTCTCGCCTGGCAGCATCAGCGCCGGAGGTCGCGGGCGGCGTGATGGATCGGTCGCCTGGCAGCGGAACAAAAGCCGCCCAGCGACTTTGTTGCGCCTGCGCCCTCCGTCAAGGCATTGTTGGCGGGGGTTGAGCGCAGTTTGTTTCGGCCGCCGCCGACAAGTGACTGTCTATTTAACGAGTGGCGCCGCAAAAAAAACTCCGCATTGTTTCGAACGTGCTTGCGCCAAGTTGTCTGTTGGAACGAGCGAGAACAGTGAAGGTGCCGTGGCTGATGGATGGGTTTATTTATGATAAACAGACGTTCCATGTGATTTCTTTTGTAATGAAATTGTAGCTGGCAAGTTTTGGTACGCGTGCGTGCGCGTGTGAATTCATGAAAGGTCGCTGCGATCATGAACGAACGGCGTCATAATTTACGATTACAATTAATTGACCCAGTGACAGATATTCATTACTTTCAAATCGTTGTTTGTATGGAATATTAAATTTGAATTGTTTTGTTGGATATTTTGCAAAACTCAATAGTGTAAACTGAATGTTAAAAAATGTTTAAAAATCTTTAAATAAATATATTCATTAAAAAATAAGGTTAATTACGTAGGAAGCGTTTTAATGAAGTAGCACTTTACGGAATGTACTTTCGCTTAAACTTTTGAAAGGTACTTCGTTGTGAATTCATGTTACCAACATTTTAGAGAATATTTTCCTGTCGTTTTGAAAAAAAAATAGTTTTGTCTTCATAGCTGCATTTTTATCTTAATAGTATTAATTGTTTGGTGAATTTTGCTTCGCTAATTATTCTTGCACTGAGATTTTGACATTATTTCCAAACATGATGACGAAAAAAGAAAGACTTCACTGAACTGAATATCTTTAGAAATGCCCTGCATTCTGTGGTAAGTCGAAAAATAGCTCAGCCTCGGTCGATTCTAATGGCAGCAATGTCTCTTGCGATGTTGCGGATTATCTGCACGAATCCCCTCCTGCTTCCGAATGTTGAAGAGAGATGGCGCCTTGGCAGAAGCCCCTGAGAGAGAAGTCTTGGGAAACGCGCTAATGAACGACGCTCCCGGTGACTCATTGTCAACGCGAAGAGAAGAAATTGCGCATCCTTGATTTCAACTTCGCATTTGCCATTCCCGTTTATGGCCGGCTTTCAATCTGCATTAAAATTTCTCGCGAACGATTAAACATTTTACATGCGTTAATCGCGAGTTGTTGGGAACAGTAGGCGCGCCGTGAAATCGTTGGCTGTGATGCGCGCTCATCGTCTGTAAAAGAATTTCTACATCTCTAATTAAAAGTAATTTACATTTAAAGGCAAGACGGGAGTATTGCATGAGTGGACGGGAGTTCTTCCGGCGGGTCCTACAGCCGAGTTGGGGAATCCCGTTGCGCCGCGAAAGGCAATTTTGCCGCGTTGTACACAAGGTTTCTTAGCACTCACGGATGGAATCTAGTGCTTAACTTGAGAGTTTGTGGATTGAATTGTGCTACTATGCTGCATGACACCGTTAATAAATCATGGTCATTTGAAACTGGGTATTAAAAAGTAAACAAAAAAGGCGATATGAATCAAAGTGGTTGTGACTTTTCATATTGAGAATGATCCAAAGAGTATTACGAGTATCCATCAGTTCGAAATAAAAGTAGCGTACGCAACCCCTGTGAAAGTCTCTTTGGTGCACTGTTCCAAAAATGCAATTATTTCGCTCGTACGCCAAAACTCACTTTCTTTACTAGTTACGTAATTTCTGTTAGCCTTACAATACCACTAGCAGCTACTCATTCCGCAAAGCACCAATAACTGAGTGTAACATTAACAGCGTGTAATGCTGAACCCAACGTCAGCCGCACTGCTCGGATTCTAGCCATCCCCGAGCTAGACGGTCTCCATGTAAATATGGTCAGAATCCCTTTGGATACGAGATAGTTGAATGTGAAACTAAAAGCGTCATCTCTAGTATTTCAACCAAGTGAAAGTGCTTTCAAGAGTCGATGCACAGTTACTCCATACAATTATTTTCCAATTCTTTTCTTAAAAATGGAATTGCATCAAAATACTACAATCACGGTCTCCATTAAGTAATTAAAATTTGTATTACACTACATATCTGCTCCTCTCTCAATAGTATAATGCAAGTAATGTTGCAGTTTGTCGCTAATGCTACACATGATTGAGACTATTAACTGAATATGCAAGCACTGAGGCAGTCTCAGTGCTGTTTCCATATTGGATTTAAAAAAAACTCGCTTTAGAACCGTTTTACGAGACAAGCATCCATTTGTAACCGAAGAGAGGCCAACATTGCAATCGAGATTCGCTTAATGTGCTCATAACTAACCTGGGTTGACGCCAATTATCTGAATATTAGAAAGGACGTTAATGGCACGCTGTCTACGCTGCCAAGACAAATTGCGCCTAGCTTTCTCAGTATCTGTGTCCATTAGGAACCCTATGTATCACTGACCCCACGCCTCTATGACATCGTTATTCATGGCCTGTTGCTACTATTTGAGGAGATAAGTTAACTCGTAATGTGACGACTTAATCAGAAGCTTTATTGAAAAAAGTATATCTAACCACATTGTTATGTTAATGGAAGGTTAATTTTTAAATCTGCATGCGGTTGCCTTTTCGTGCTAGTGGTAATTTCAGTGAAATGAACAACAGTTCCTTCCTCAAACCTAAATCTGTTTTGCCAAGTAGCCAGTCTAATAGGTTCGTATCTAAAATTTTTAAATAAATTCTTGAGGACTGGAATTTATCACTGGAATGCAGGACGATTGAATACCACTAAATTAAAGAGAAAACTTATTTTTAAAGCGCGTATTTTGATTGATCACTCAATTTGTTATGAAGTGTTTCGCATTTCTGTACTTGGTCAAAATTTTTTGGGATATCTGTGGTTAGTTTGTTTGCATTCATCAACTAAATTTTTCATAATTTAAAAATATTGTCATGTCATTATGCTAAATTAAAAGGAAATTTCAGTGTATTTCACACGCGTGAAGAGATTTTATAAATTCAAGAAACCAATGAGCTAAAACCTGTGTACCTCAAGCGCCTCATTTATTCGTTTGCATTCTTCTTGGGCTGTCTTGGTCCAGCGTTGTACTCGTTACAGGAATGTGGGCGTGTCCGTAATTTCATAAGATTTTAGAAATTATTCAA
This sequence comes from Acheta domesticus, assembly GCA_031308135.1. NCBI lineage: Eukaryota > Metazoa > Arthropoda > Insecta > Orthoptera > Gryllidae > Acheta > Acheta domesticus. The sequence continues at coordinate 33,746,658 of JAHLJT010002630.1, forward strand.
CTCTGATTTTGAAACCCACCTCCTCCCATTGCCCATCGCAAATTTCCAGCAGGTCGACTGCCCTGTGTACTCCTATTTTTGTTGAAACGCGTTCACGTATTCGGCTGGAAATCACGGAAGGCATGCCCGGCGAGTTTTTGGCGTCATTCCTATTGTCGCCCCTCCCCTCCCCTCCACCAACAACTTGGTCCTAATGGCTGCGCCACCGCTGGAACGCAGTCGCGGCCCCTCCCCTCCCCTCCCCTCCCTTTCCGCGCGCGAAAAACGGCCCCCTTCGTCTGCCTTCATTACCCCCTCCCCCGCGCCCTCCCGCTGCTTCCCTCGGCCGCCGCACCGCGCGCTGCGAGCGCCTGGAGACTACGATGCGCGGAGCACGGGCTCCTGGCGGTGACAATCACAGCCAATCAACCCAGGAGATTCTCTTCACCCGACAGGAACTCGCTTCTTGATTTTGACCACTAAAAGCGTGCATCGGACCTAATCAGAAAATCGGAGTGTTTTGTTGGATGGATGAAGCGTGTAGGGATATTTTGTATGTTCAAGGAATTCCGACTTTTGTTATATTTTGCGGCTTAATGTTAACTCCAAAACGTGATTCTATTGAATACGTCAAAAAACGACATTCAAGCGTTTTCTGCTGGCATGTTCCCAAGAAGTCTCGATGACGTTCCTTTAGATTTTAACATTGAGATCACACGAACTTTCTACAGACCTTCTGCTGCGTTAATATACTTCCCCACATATTCGAATTTTTTAAAATTCGAATTATAGAATAAAAGCAACTGATGAAAATGTTAAAAACGTAATTTAGGATCCACTGCCTCGGTCTACCTTTCTTGGTGGATTATTCTGAGTTGACGAAAATCTCAGGTTCAAACAAAGCGTTAATAATTGCTGAAGAGCAGAAGATTCGATTCGTAATGTAATACTAACCGTAGGAATAGAGTGTGGTCTCCTCCACGCGAAAGCTGCCAGCGCCTCTTCGCACCTCCCGCGTCATCCAGTCGCCCCCTCCCCCCAGAGCGATATCACGCGGGGCCTCTGCGCGCCCTCCGCCGTCGCCCGCAAGCGCTCAGTTCTCTGCGCGCCGCCTCCGCTCGGCAGATCGCATCGCATCGCATCGGTACGCTCTCCCCGCTCCGCCCGCTCTCCACCACCTCCAAGGCCTCCTGCGCTGCGAGGGAGGGGCTCCGTCTGCGTCAGCCGGAGGCGTCGGGGGCCGTGGCAGGAGGAGAGACACACACCACGGCATTCCCTGCTCTTATGGAGAAGGCAAAAAGATCGAGCACGAGACTTATCGCCTGCCAACATTCTTTTCACACTAATTCCCCTGAATGTGAAATTTGTAATGATGATAGAATTCAAAATTCCCATCAGTCGCTGTCATGTTTGTGTTATATTTTCTTTAATTTATAGAGAGATTTGAGTTGTTACTACTAGTCATAATAATGTAGAAGGCACACCGCTAGCATTATTGAAATGTTATTTTTCGATGGAATGGGTTTTTGTAAATAGCTTTCGGCAATGAGAGCAAATACCCGAAAGTACCGTTTCCTTTACGCAATTGACACTTCAATCCATCCTTTCAAATACATCGTACTCATTATCATACATGACTTGGCTGTCCGAGAACGCGCCGTGATTGGCGGAGAGGCCACGTTGCCTCACCCGGCGTCACCCCGACAGCCAAGTCATATATGGACTTGACATGAGAATACCGTAGTAAATAGACTGTGTATCTAATGTTTATCAGACGCAAGCGAGAATTGCAATGAGTCTTTTCACTTTTGAAGCAAGACCACGAAATCTGTGAGAAGATACGAAATCCCTACAGACTGGGAAGAACTCTTTGCTTAACGTTTGCCAATGGCCAGCGAGCTCATGTGTGCACGTTAAGGCCGTCTACACTTACTAAAATAACTGAAGTGTAGATGGCGGTGGTCAAGTACATTTTTGTTGCCCGAAGAAGCCGAGATTAGTTTCGTGTATTACACGCGATGCCGCCGAAGCTAAGGGAGTCGGATAAGCTACCGACGTTTTTGATACAACCCCCCACCACGCCTCCCAACACCCGAGTCGAGTCTCTTTTGTACGGACTTCATGCGCAAGACAAATTTTAAAACGTTCACAATAATCGTTTGAGTTACCAATGAACTAGAAAACCGTAATGTTTTGTGTCGCGTCACTGTGATGTTACCCCTCGGGCGACGTCCCACTCCTGTTGCGCCAGAGTTCCTCGGAATGGAAAGTCGCCCTCGGGGCAAACACATCTACTACTGCACTAGGCGCTATTAAATCATCCATGTAAAAGAGTAAAATGTTGTTTAGTGAGTGAAGATATTTCATACTTTTCAATTAACTGTTGGCGTACCTTGTAGTTCCAAAATATTTTAAATGTTTATTTAAAAAATGATGAAAGATGCGCGTTAAACCATTATTCGCGTCACTCAGTGCTCCAGAGGAATTAAATATTTTATTCAACTGCCTTTTTTACGTGCCGGTGTACCTCTATCTTTTTACAAAATCCAGCCTATTTTGAAAATTTCGCATTGAAAATTATCTGATTCCACGGGAAACGTAAATATTCTAATCTGCATAAAACCGATGAAGTGATTCAAATGAATTATAATGCAAATTGTATTAATCATGTGGATGTCAGTGAAGTCCAACCACTGTTTATTGCTTATAATGAACAAATGGGTGAAACATTGATTTCTCATAATTATTGCTCCATTAGTTACGTTATGTTATAAAATTTTCGCTAAAACATTTCGTTAATGAGGTGTTAGTATGCGAAATAATTGTCGTTTGCACCCGATTTGCATAATGCGCGGAGTGAGGGGAGCTTTCAATACCTGCTGCAGCCCTCAATTTGGCGGTTTGCGGGACAACCTCAGTGCACAGCCACTGACCCGCTACTTTCCCTCGCAGTTAATTTACCGGTTTGCGTTTGAAAATGTATGAGCTTTTATTGAGATAGACAAGATTTCACTAATTCAAAAGTAAATACACTTCATGCATATAACATATAAAATGATTTCACTAAGTCACTAATTCAAAAGTAAATAACAATTGAAACGTTAAGTTTTGTACGGTTGATTAGCGCGTTACAACTTCTCAATTAAACTAACTCAAGAAAAGTGTAATATGAGAGAGAGAGAGAGAGAGAGAGAGAGAGAGAGAGAGAGAGAGAGAGAGAGAGAGAGAGAGAGAGGGAAATGGTTACTCTGATGGATAGCTGTAAATAAAATGAACTTTGTATAAAAACTGTTTGTCTTCTGAAAAAAATGTAGTACGATGTAAATAATGTTGTGAATAATTGTAATCTGTAGAAGCTTTTAAAAGTTTGACGCATAAAACTGTTGTCCGAACGTGATCGGAATGCGTTCCAGAGGCGCATTTCCATTCACAAACACTTCGACATTTAGCATCGTCAACCTACGCGACGCTCTGCTATCCAAACAGCATTGGAGAGATCCATTGCAAGCAGCGAATAAATACGATGAAAGGTCGCAAATCCTGCACTTCGTCCTTCGCCCGGGGCGATCACCCGGCGCTGCTCGGCCGCGGGGAGGGATGTAATAATCTCTGATATAATAAACGGGGGGGAGGCAAGGCCCCCTGCGCCCGAAGGATCCTTCGCCTAATTGCAGGCGGCCGAGGCGGCGCGGATGATCCGAAGGGGGGGAGGGGAGGGGGGAGGGAGCTGCTCCGCCCCAGATGCGCCGCTGTCGCAAGAAATAGCGAACGCGCGACTTGTTGGCGAAGGCGGCGCCACCGCTGCGCTGCCGACGCTTCTTGCGGGGAGGGGAGGGGAGGACATTAGCGGAGTGGGGAGGGGAGGGGGAAAGGGCTCCGAGGGAAGAAAGGCGCAGGGGAGCTGCTTCGAAGTCTTTGCAGAAGGAAGCGAGGACTGGAGGGCGAGGAGACATTCTTCCAGTCACTTGTGCACGAACGCGTTTATACAACCGTGGAGTAGAAAGGTCGCGTAGCTATGGCAGCTATGGGAGGACATGAAGGGAGGGGGAAAGGGCTCCGAGGAAGAAAGGCGCAGGGGAGCTGCTTCGAAGTCTTTGCAGAAGGAAGCGCCTTGGATGACGAGCCTGAGAAGGCGCACGACTGCTAGGGTGTCTCTTAGTAGTGGTTGCTATTAAAAGTCAAATCAGCAGATCTAGAAAGAAAATTGGGAAATGTATATGACTAAAATATCCACTGATCATTTATGAAAGGGAGTTATCTTGGCAGTAATGACTACAGATTGCGAGATCTGATCGGCCATGTCACCACAGGTTAGGATAGAGCCTGACTTTACGTCAGAAGAAAGGACGAGTTTCCCCATTTACTCAGGTCCTTACATTTTACTAATTTTGTCAATTGTATAGGCGAGGAGAGGTTCTGTGTAGTAAATTAGAGTGTTCGTGATGGGAGAGTGTGCAAGTGGCCGTTTGTGAAGGTTGCTTCTTCCATGCGCAGCGAGGTGGCGAAAGCGAAGGCCAAGGGAGAGGGCAAGGGAGGGGAGGGAAGGAAAGGGACGAAGGGCGCGGCACGCCGCCCATTACTCCGCCCTCGGCCCTTTCACGAGCCCTTTCAGTCGCCGCCCAAGGAGCCTCCGCTAAGGGCAGTTTTATTGGCAGCCCTTTGTCTCCCACGAGCTCCGGGAATATTGCACAACCCACGAAGATACATAAAAACAAATAACTAAACAACAGGCGTCACTGAATTACGAATGTCGTCACTGAAAAGGTAATGGTTTGAAACTACATTTGTTTGCAAACGTAGTACATGGAATAGGTGTAGTAAGTTGGCTACACTTTAGTACAAGCAACTGTATTCAAAATTATCCTAATTTATTCGTTGTAAGGAACGAGAGGATTCTCGATACTTCCTCAGCCTCGATCATTTATTACTGTCCAAGGGAATGTGAAAGAATGTTGACTAGGCAGAGAATAAGGACAGCCGGAATGAAAATGTCATAATTACGCTCTTATACGGTCAAATTAAATAGCAGACAAAGCTGGCTACCCGCCGTTCTACCATAACAATTCTGTGCTCGAACCACACGATGAGTATGATGCCGAGTACTTCTCCGGCTGCCGCGCGAGTGTCTTGCACCAGCGGCGAGGGGAAGTCAGGAGAGGGTTAGTGGGTAGGTAGTGAGTATCGTATGTGGGTTGGAAGAGAGTCAGCAGTGAGATGGCGTTGGTATAAACCTATGGTGTGGGCAATGGCGGTGTGGCTTGGACGAGGGCTTCTGGGAGTGGAGGGTTGGGATTGGGGGATTGGTGGGAGATGGGTGTGAGGAAGTGTAGATGGGAAAGTAACAGGGGAGCTAAGAGCCGTGGGTGGTGGGCGATGGGTTTGGGAAGTAGGTGTGGGGGATGGGCGTGGCTTGGTACCGCGTGGAAGGCGGCGGCTGTTAATTAAGGAGGCGAGGGGAATCCCCAGCCTAGGGCGCCGCGCGCGCCCTCTGTTGAATGGATTCACAAATTCTCCCTCCGCTCTCTCCTCTGCACTGTGGGCCCCGAAGGCCGCCTTTAGAGCACAGGACTCTTCCTTTCCCTGAAGCCAAAAGGAGCTGCACCCACACGCACGCAATATCATGATAGATTTCCAGATTATGCTCCGCGGTGAAACATGAATACTTAAAAAGGAGTGTGGTAAACTTTTCTTCAAAATCCTTCGCATTTCAGAAGAGGGAGAAGAAGTTTTTTAGACTTCTCTATGTAGAAATTTTGATACTGTAATGAAGGAAGTCGAAAAACTTAAAAGTACCTACTACCCCTTTTTGTAGATGAAGTGTAAATATTAATAGTTCCCATAACATTTAGTGAAAAGCTCATTGGTTTCCTGGGATTGTTTGGACTTAGACGAAATCGTGGTCTGTCTATTACAGATGGAATTTTTTTTATAGAACCAGTATCGTATAACAATTTTACTAGTCTTTCCAAAAAATCCCAATTTGAAAATGATGAGTTATGCATGTTCTCGGTTTTTAATAATAGTCATTGAGACGCCAGAAAGCTACGAATTGAGTAACATACACAGATTAAGGCAACACGAAATGAGCAGGACACATGTTGTTCATCAACACTCTGTAAGGTGTCTGTTTGCATTTGACGTCCTGCTATTGCTGGCGACGAGTGCCGCTTGAGGCAATTCGCACACGGAATGGACTAAGGCGCTGAGAAGAACGGCGTCGCCACCGAAGTTCCTTTCGAGAAAAACGACTTTTTCTGTTTTCGTGCTCACGTTCATTTTCACTCGACGAATTTTTGGAGGTAAATTTTGGGGCGTTGCCATATCCCAATTCACTCGACATTTTAGCACACGATAGGTATTTGGTAGGAGTTTACCGTGCAGCTTCTTACTGGAAATGCGATGTGGGTTAGGACCTGGCGTTTGTATCTTGAGCGCCTGAATTCCATAGAGAATATTTTATCCTACGTGGGCATGTTCTTCACTTCACTAGCCCCGAGTGCAGATGAAAATCCGATGCAAATGGCTGAAAATGAAAATGAGCGATTGCTTCTCACGAAAGTCTTCCCCTCGTGAAGGGTCTGTTGATTTTGCGAGTGAAAAAAGAACGCGGTGTGTGTGCGCTGTTTGGTCGCGGCGCCGCTCCGTTGGAGCCAGTGCGGGTGGCGCCGCCTGCGGTGATTCATGGGAATTTAACCTGCGAATTAGCAATGGGGCGCAGTTAATTCGCCGGAGGGGGAGGGGAGAGAGAGCGACGGTGGCGCTCCCCGAGGAGCCGAGGGAACTAGGCGCCCTGCGTGTGCCTGAGCCCCGCACAATGGCGCCCACGCAGGGTGGGTGGGGGGTTCGAACCCCTTCCTGTGCAACGCTGGCGCTCAGCGTGTGGCCGGGACACACTAATGAAATTGTGCAGGAGAGACAATGAACAAAGCATTTAAATGATGCTGCGTTTCCGAATGTTAATTTCTTCGTGCAGCTACGTGTGCGTGAATTTTGTCACATCTTATGTTAATTGAAAAACGTGAAGACATCTTATAATATACTTCTTTCATTTAAAAGATACAATAAATCGATATTTCCCCATCGATCGAAAGGAACTCGATATCGTCCCAGTTTGAAGCGATATTTTGCTATTTTGGAGTACTTTGCATGAAGTCTGTACTTTACATGGAGCTTCTACAGTTTCAAATAGGTCTGAAAATTAGTACCAAAGATTTTGGTTAAACTTTGTCCATGGATAGCGAATAGAACTCTCTAAAATAAGAAGGTTCTCGTTTTTGTAGAAATTCTTGATTTTTTTTAAAATTATGTAAGTTATTTTCGGCTTTTTCCTACGACTACAACATTGAATGTAGAGATTTTTCTTAATGAAACCTGTTATTCCAAGACACCTTTAAGTAAATACGTAAATGGAAAAGTGGTGTTACACATTTTGAAATTTAGTTTTTGCGTATCATTGCCTTGAATATCAGCATTGTTTAAACAATAGTTTTGTCAAAAACGTCTAGAAATTTGTTGTTTAAAATTTCTCCTCTATGTATCCAGCTCACTGAGTAAAAATGTGTAAAGCACACTGAGATGTAAATGCAGAAGACTCATTCATAAAATGCAGGGGACCCAAAAAGCTCGGGTCCTCTTAAAATGTCAATTCAAAGGATTCGCCTCAGAGCGAGTCTTTGGACGTCACCGCCGCCTTTCGGGGAAGAAAAAGTGTTTTGTACGCTCTTTGCCTTCGTGGAAGGAATATTATGTCTGGAGATTCAGAGGCTGCGTTGGCGCGAGAGGAGACTGTGACCTCCGCAGAGCGCTCTCGCGGCACAAAAGGGAAGGAGTCCTGGAGAGCAGGAAGGGGCTGCAGAAAGGACCTCGCAGTTACGAGACGCACTCGTTCTTGTGCGCAGAGAAACCTCTGTATTTCGCGGTAGCAAAACTTTTCACTGTGTTCGAACACCAGAAATATATCAAAACTTTTTTACATTACATTTCTACGCCCTTGTGCAGAATAACTCCCAGTCGTCTTCCGTCTACTATTCCTTTATTATCTTTATTTCACTCATCACTGCAATTGTTGTCATGAGTCTCCCTCACCTTATTCATTTCAGCCTTTCAGAGTACATTTCCATTGGTAGTCTCAGAAACTTTTCAGTGAATTTTTGTTACTTTTTGTAGGTTTTATTCTTACTCGTTGTCTTAGGTATTCGTACCAATTACGGATAATATTTGAATAATACGCAGACGTCCAATTCAACACATGGCATTTATTCATCTGGTTAGGAACTCCAGAAAAAAGTGAAAGTCCTTGTACATAGTTACTCCCAATGATGGATACATTCGTTTCTACAACACAAAAACCATACCACAATGTATACAAGACATTCAATAAACTAATCTATAACAATTCCCCCCTTTCGTGTGACACGGGAGTACCCTGTGAACACGAAATTTCTAATCACGTTATTCCCATAGACATCATATGTTTAATTAACGTACTCTTATCCACATCCTTCGTCAACATATCAGCGTCTAAGTTTTGTGATTTGCAATAAACCAACTCTGTTTCTTGAGATTCTATATCCTCTCTTATAAAATTAATTTTTCGCATCATATGTTTATTTCTCGCTGTTATCTTAAATTCTTTGCTCCAATCAATAATTGACTTGCTGTCAGTGTATACTATAGTTGGCTTTTTGATAATCTTATCGAAACCAATTTCTCTAATTAGCTCCTTTAACCACTTTCCTTCACAAACAGATTCACATAATGCTATAAATTCTGCTTCCATCGATGAGAGCGCTACCAATTTTTCTTTCTTGCTTTTCCAACTTATCAGATTGTTTCCGATTTTAACATTATACCCTGCGAAAGACCTGCTGTCTTTGGTCACACACCAACTTGCGTCTGTGAATATCCTTAAATAACCATTGTCCTTATTAATCCTCAGTTTGACATTTTTCATACCTTGTAGATATCTAAAAACGCGCTTAAGTGCTTGGAAGTGATTGATTCGTGGGTCGGTTGAAAATTGAGAAAGTTTACTATATGTGAATGCAAGATCCGGTCTGGTCGCAGTGATCAAGTACCCTACATTGCCTAACATTTCTTGATAACTTTTCGGGTTGATCTTTTCTATATTTTCAAAATCATAGAGATTCACACTTGCAACTCCTGGAGTGCCCACAGGATGACAATCAATCATTTTGAATTTATTTAACACTTCCTTTACGAAATCTTCTTGATCGAGTGTAAAACCCTCCTCGTCTTTTATTATTCGAATCCCTAGAAATGTCACTTTATCCTGATCACTTATTTCTTTAATGGTGATATAATGTTTCAACTGATTAATTAATTCGTTGACCAGATTCACATTCTTGCCAATAATTAAACAGTCGTCGACGTAAAAGGTAATTATCAAAAAATCTTCATCTCTTCCCCTTTTAAAAACACATGGATCGCACTTACACGGCATCATACCGCAATCTTTCAATATATTACACAACTTAATATACCAGCATCTGCCTGCCTCCGGGAGCCCATACAAACTTTTCTTCAATTTTAGTACTTTATTTTTCGCATTCTGTAATCCTTGTGGTAATTGCATATATACATCTCTTTCCAACGTTCCGTTGAGGTACGCCGTTTCGACATCTACGTATTTTATTACAAAGTTATTAGTAGCCGCAATAGATAAAAGTACTCTCAGCGTTTCATATTTCATGACTGGACTGTAAGCACTTTCATAGTCAACACCACATTCTTGATTTGATCCATCAACTACTAAACGCGCTTTGTATTTAACATTCTCTTGGTCGATTTTTTTCTTGAAAATCCATTTGCTTCTCAATATCTTCATGTTTCCTATCTGATCACGATCTACTAAATCCCACGTTTCGTAACGTTGTAAACATTCGAGTTCCTTTTCGATTGCTCTCTTCCAATTAGAATTGTCCATGCAATTCATAGCTTCATAGAACGTTTTAGGTAAATTTTCCTCCAATTCACCGCCAGCAATTCTGGCAGCCGCTTGATACCTGATGACGGGAGTTCTCAACCTGGAAGACCTTCGTAATTCATTAGTATTCACTTCATTTCGTAAATTTTGAATTTCAGGTTCAACTGTCAAATGATTGTACAATTGTTCTCTTTCGCCTATTTCATTTCCAACGGAATTTATAGATGTTTTTCCAATTTCCACGTGTACAAAAGCATCGCTATTGGAATCAACTTCATCTTCATTTATTTGATAACTTGTTATGCGATCATAATCGAATTCACGCAATTTATCTTTATTTATCCGTTGCATGTCTTTACTACCCATAACATGTTCCAAGAAGTGAACATCTCTCGTTTCAATAATACAACTTTGCTTTGGGTCGAAAATCCTATAGGCTCTTCTGTTTTTTGCGTATCCCACGAAGATACCGGGCTTACTTCTTGGACTCAGTTTATTTTTTCCAACATCAACGTTTCCGTAAAAAGCTTTTGCACCAAATATTCGCAAATGTTGCACGTTTGGTTTTCGTTCTGACCAAATTTCCATTGGAACTTTCTCTTTGTCTTGTGAATTCGGCGTAATATTACGAACGTATACTGCTGTTTGTGCCGCTTCTCCCCAAAAATTAGCTGGTAGCCCCGAATCGATCAAAATCGTTCTGGTCATATCTAAAATAGTGCGATTTGCTCTTTCAGCAATCCCGTTGCTTTGAGGACTGTAGGGTGTTGTTCTTTCGTGCTTTATACCCTTTTTTGCGTAGAAATCAATTAATTCCGATCCTGTGAATTCGCCCCCGTTGTCAGATCTTATGTTTTTCACTTTGAGACCTGTTTCAGTTTCCCTTCTTGTCACAAATTCTTTAATTTTTTCAGTACAATCAGATTTATGCTTCAATAATTCAATAAAATATCGTCTGCTGTACTCATCCACAATAGTCAAAATATATCTGTTCCCTCCAATTGTCTTAACAGGCATTGGGCCAAGCAAGTCTACATGCAATCTCTCTAATATTTGTTTCGTGGTTTCCCCATGAATACTCTTATGTGAAGCGCGAGTAAATTTACCAAGTATACAAGCTTCACAATCATCTTTTTCGACATCAAAGTCACTCAAGCCCCTAACCATTTGTTTCTTCCATAATTCTTCCAGATAACTGCGATTCATATGGCAAAACCGCCTGTGCCACAGATTTACGACATTTTCACATTTGAAACATAATACATCAGCAGATTTCGAACCATTATCTCCTATGTTATTTTCATTAATGTTATTTCCAGTTTCTACAGTCATCTCAAATATAAAATTGTTCCCATCAAACGTTCCATTCGCTACGAGATCATTGTAAGTATCATATATTCTCACACCCTTATTGTCAAGTACGATTTTCTTGTTTCTTTTTACCATACTTGCCGCCGACAGTAGATTAGTATTCAAATGTGGAACATGCAAAACCCTTTCCATGACGATTTCAGATATATTCCCCAATTCATTATCACAATATCCCTTAACTTTTCCAACAAAATCTGAATATATTTTTCTCCCAGATTCTGCCGTTTCAATTTCGATCTTCGCACGTATCGGATCCCGAAGTAAATCAATTTCTGACGTCATGTGTGTCGTGCAACCCGAATCAAGATACCACACTTTCTTTCGTCTATCATCATCTTCAATTCTTGTTTCATTGGCCACTAACACCCGTTCTTTTTCCCAATACCTTTTAGAATTCAATTTTCGAGATTTTAAATTATTACAGTTATCGACATCTGTAAGTTTTTTATCTGTCTTATTAAATTCGTTTTTTGAATCATTCTTGCGGTAAGTAACATTGTCTCTATTTCCCTTTTTATGCCAGCAGTTTCGAGCTATATGACCTAATTTGCCGCAGAAGTAGCACGCCAACTTTTTCGTTTCCCTAACTTTATAGGCGTTATTTTCTTTTTCGCTATTAAATAAGTTTTGCCTCCTTTCGAAACGCAGAAGATTCTCGCGCATGTGTTCATACGTGAGATGTTGATTCGCCAATAATGCCGTTGCTACCTCATTATAATTTCTTGGTAACCCATTAAGAACATATTGAATCAATTCTTCTTCTTCTATTTTAGCACCCAATTCATGTAATTCACATATTATACCTCTCGCTCTCGTTAAAAAATCGTCTATTGACTCTTTGTTCATTAGTTCCAATTTAGCTAATTTAATTTTTAAATTAACTAATCTGTTTTTATTAATTCCTTCATGACGACGTTTTAACAAATCCCACAGTTCTTTTGCATTATTGACTCCTCTACTAGCCAAAATTTGTTCATTAGAGAGAGTCAAAATTATAATGCCCATTACTTCATCATTTTTCTTCGACCAAGTTTCCCAATTTTTAACACTTTCTTCGTTACCTTCAACCTTTCGTGGTTCGTCTCGAACTATTACTTCATCGAACAGATGTCTAGACTTAATTAAAGCACTGACCTTTATTTTCCACAAGTCGTAGTTTTGATCCGTCAGCAACTCGATCCTTGCAAACGATGAAGCCATTACATCAGTCATGATTCTTGCGATGATTTTGTCAAACGAAGAGGCAACCACGCTCTGCTACCAGATTCTTACTCGTTGTCTTAGGTATTCGTACCAATTACGGATAATATTTGAATAATACGCAGACGTCCAATTCAACACATGGCATTTATTCATCTGGTTAGGAACTCCAGAAAAAAGTGAATGTCCTTGTACATAGTTACTCCCAATGATGGATACATTCGTTTCTACAACACAAAAACCATACCACAATGTATACAAGACATTCAATAAACTAATCTATAACATTTATTTCTTTAGAATTTTGAAAATCATTGACATGGTTTACGATGTGCTTTTTAATCAAAATGGGATGAAAGTTAACTTTGTTGGTTAAAAATTAAGTTATTACAGCGCATTGGAAAGTGCGGTTACTGTTTACTCTATAGGAATAGCATTCCTCCCCCGATGGCTGATGAGATCGGGCATCACTGTACGCGTGCCGACGGAGGATTTTCCCTTCCAGGTATTTCCCCAGTGGAATGCTGTTCTAGCAAGGGCAAGCTCTGTGCTCCTAGCTAGGCGCTCGGCATCCCGACGTGGTAATCTAATGCATGCAAGTGAATGCGTGTGAAAGGATAGAGGATAGGACTCGGAAGCGAAAGCAATGAGCTCGTGCGGTCCACAGACCGTTTAAATGGGTAGTGTGACTGCATCCGCCTGATATTAATTTGGGAAACCACGGAAACGATCGACCACATCAGCCGACCGCTAGAGTTCTCCATCAGAGAGCGGCTGAATTCGATCTGTGTAGCGAGTGCGCATCATCCGCCACCGTTGGAACCAACTGCAGAACCTTGCGGTAGGAGCAGAGTGAGCGGCAGTGCGGCTCTGAGGGAGCGGAGCAGGTCCTGAGAGAACAACGGCCGAACGTGTGGCCTGTGAATAACGCCACCCCCTCCCCCATCACCCCATCTCTGTCAAAGGCAGCGAAGCGATCGCAACGAGATACGAAGCCCGGCCGACGGTTTCGGGGTGGCGGTGGGCGGGGAAGACCAGATCGCGGGCGCGCGGTCCGCCGCAATTTCGCGCTCTATTTGCCCAAATCTGCGCTGGAAATATCGACGTCCTCCGTCCGTCCATCTGAACATCGCTGCTGTCCGTTCATGTGACGCACGCCGGTTTTTCTGCCGTTGCGTTGGGAGGCGATCCGCAGAACGGAATATTAATCCGCAGTCGATTCCCCGGAACCGGAAATGCAATGCATAATCATTACTGCAACTTTCATAAACTCATTATTGTAGCTTTAAATTTAAATACGTTGGTGATAATTTCCGTGTAATGTAATTGAATCGCGGGCGGTTACTGCGTGTTTGCACAATGATTAATTTATCTTAATTGCGTTACACAGGATGCTCTCATGGGTTTATCGCGCTTGCCCTGGGTGCGAGTGCAGACCGTGAGCGTGTTCAACGGGATCCAAAAACGCGGTGACTCTCTCTGCCGAGTCCTCCGTTGCAAGGCCTCTTGAAACCTGTGCAGCCGCTCCCGCTGTTGCAGAAGGCCCTGATGGAAGAAGGTGCTAGACTGTCGAGGTACATTAGTGGTTAGGCAAGTCGAGAGGCTCAGCATTCAATAGAGATTGGTAAGAGGGAGTTCTTTAACCATCTTTTATTTATTCTTGGAATGTCCGTTACAGAGTTGCTGAATAATTTGTGGACTGCAATGTGGCTTTTTAGAACAGCATATTGATATAGTTTTCTAAATCAGTGTTTAAAAATCTTACTATTTCGATTAATATTAATTTGTAATTAATATCTAAATTAATTTGTGAAAAAGTGACATAAAATTTGTTGATGGAGTAAAGGAAGAAAATACGGCCATAATACATTGAAGAAGCACATAGTTTTCAGAGTCGGGAGTATAAAAGTTCCATGTTAATCACCTACAGATATGGTAGCCTACCGGATATTTATCTTCATATACCAACTGTGAAACTAAAATTCGTAACAAACCTGGAAACCTCCCCAATTATTCGCAATACACTTTTTTACGATTTTAATACGGGTTTTGTGTTTAATATGCATACAGTGCTAAACTAGATATACGGAACAGTTCCCCCATTGCGGATTTGATCTTCACGAGAGCGACAGACGAAGTACACATATAATCATATTGGAAAAAAACAATTTAAAACTAAAAATGTAAAAATGTGAATCATTAATCTTATAAATGACTAAAGAGTTTGCTTCTCGATGTAAAAAAATGATCCTAGCCTGTAGGGAAGCTGTTTTTATTTGACCAGATGCGGTATGTTAGTATTCTATTCTGCAAACTAAGCTGAGTTCTTAATTTATTTATTTATTTATTTATTTAGTCAAAAAACAGTAAAAAACTGTATATGACGTGTGGGGAAAAAAATTTATCTGCGCACATTTTCTTGAGGGCCAGAATTTTATTTAAAAAAAAAAAAAAAAAAAAAAAAAAAAAAAAAAAAACCGAAAACGAAAAATTAATTTAGAAAATAATTATTTTAGAAAAATAAAGATATTTGAAAAATGTTTTTTCCCGAGTTATAGAAAATCAATTTCAACTATGAATGAACTACAAGCAAAAGGAGTGCTCAACAAAACGTGCGCACAGTGAAGCTACATTTACGTCCAGAAGCAAAACAAGGGGCCATCTCAGCATTTGCTCAATGGATCAGGGAAACTGGACAAAAACCTGATCGAGATGGGGGTCATTGACCCGGAAGCTGAAGTACATTACTTGTTACAGGCGTATTAAATATTTTTTGAAATGTATACAATGCAAACATAAACTAATTCATTATATATCTTTGTTTTGTTACATTATTTTTCTTTTTCACGATCAGTATAGTCTCTAATTGTATAGAAACAGTTTTGCAGCAGAAAAGATTTTACTTTTAACTTAAATTTGTATACCGACTTTAATTGTTTTATGTCATCTGGCAATGCGTTGTAAAGTAACGTACATGTATTGTATGTTGATTTCTTGTACTGAGCTGTTGATACTGACACTTGATGCACGTGATTTCTACGGCGTGTGTTGTAATTATAAATATCAATATTGCATGAAAATATGTTCCCTCCGTTAAGTAGGTCATTTTTGACAAATATTACAGATTCGTAAATAAATAGACAAGGCAATGGTAGGATTCCCAGCTCAATGAAAAGAGGCTTGCAGGAATCACGTGGAAGGCATTTTTTCATTATTCGAATAATTTTCTTTTGCAATCTGAAGGTCTGAATACTACAGGATGAGCTTCCCCAGAATATTATGCCATATCTCAGGCGGGAATGCACATTTGCAAAATAAACGCAACGAGCTGCATGAAGGCTGACAGAATTTGAAAGAATTCTGAAAGCATAGCATAATGAACTTAATTTAGTGTTTAATTCTGTTATATGTACATTCCATTTGAGGTTTGATTGAATTGAAAGACCTAAAAATTTTGTTGCCTCAACATCAGCTAATTGCATATTGTTCATTTTCAATGGAACATGCGATTTCCGATTTGAGATGCAAAAATGCATTGAAACAGTTTTTCTTTCGTTAACAATTAATTTGTTATTATTAAACCAATTTGAAACTTCTGAAATTGTACTATTTACTGCTTCTTTTTTGCAAAGAACATTCGTGTCATCAGCAAACAGAACCGTTCTTCCATTTTTAATAGACGAGGGCATATCGTTTACATATAACAGAAAGAGAATAGGACCTAAGATCGAACCTTGCGGGACCCCATGCACAATTGGCAAAGAATTGGAAATATAAGTATGTAATGTCCTTTCCTGCCAGTATGGTATTTCTACTTTTTGAGTCCGATGTTTAAGGTAAGAAGTTATCCAATCTAGGGCAATACCACGAATTCCATACGAAGGTAATTTTGAGAGCAAGATCTTATGGTCAATAACGTCAAAAGCTTTCGAGAGATCTAAGAATATTCCAATGGGTATTTTCATTTTGGTCTATTGATGAAGCAACATCTTTGAGAAAGAAAAAAATGGCAGTTTCCGTAGATTTTGATTTTCTAAAACCGTGTTGTGAGTCTGAAAACGCTCTGTTTTTCCTGAGAAATGTTTCCATTCGTAAGTAGAAAAGCCTTTCTAATATTTTTGAGAAAACTGACAAAAGAGAAATTGGCCGGTAATTTTGAATATCATTTTTGTTCCCTTTTTTAAAAAGTGGCTTAATTTTTGCTGTTTTGAAAATATCTGGAAATATTCCTGTACATAAAGAAGCATTGAAAATGTGAGTTAACGGATGTATAAAGGCAGGTGCACAAGTTTTTAATAAACAATCCGGAAATTCATCTAAACCAGATGAATATTTATTTTTTAGTTTACTGACTATTCTGAGGATTTCGTTGGGAGAAGTTTCGGGAATAAACATCGTATCTGAAATTTTTTTGGGAAGTGTAAAATGTTGAATTTTGTGATTTTAGTCCCTTCGTGAGATCAGACGCAATTCTGGAAAAGTGTTTGTTGAAGAGATTGGCAACTTTTTCCGGATTACTCGTTTCTCTTTCATTATCCTTTAAAATAACATTCTCTACAAGGTATCGAGATGATGTGGTTGTATTTTTTACGATATCCCACATTGCTTTAGTTTTGTTACTAGCGCTCAAAATGTCCTGACTATTTTTCATTATTTTTGCCTGAACTATTACTTTTCTTAAAATTCTTTTATATTCTCGGAAGTATATATGGAAACCGGGTGATACGTTATGATGTTTAGAAATAAAGTAAAGCGTACGTTTGTTTTTACACGATGTTCTAATTCCTTGTGTGATCCAAGTATTACTTTTGCTTGAAATATTTAATTTTCTCTTTTTAAGAGGAAAGCACGCGTTAAAATGAATTGAAAGCTTGGAGAAAAATAAATTATATTTTTCATTTGTGTCAACAGCGTTATAAACTTCGTCCCATGATTCCTTCATCAAGTAGTCCGTAAATAATTTTATATTAACTTTAGTGAATGCTCTGCACATGCGTGTATTAATTTATTGTGTCAGTGTTTATGTTCTTAGTAATTGTAAGAATTTGTGCATCGTGGTCACTGTATCCTAGATTATTCGTTATTATTTCATATGTAGTTGTGGTGTTTGTTAATTATAATTTGATCTAATGCTTTTTGTGATTTAAGCGTATTCCGTGTAGGTACATTCACTGTAATGTCTAAATTATAAGAATGAAGTAAATTGAGAAACTGCTCTTTTTCGTGGGATTCGCTCAGAAAATCAATATTGAAATCTCCACATACAACAATGGATTTAAAAGAGAGTTTACTAATTTTGTTCAGAATTATCTCTAGATTTTCCAAGAAAGTGAAATAATCTGAAGCTCGCTTTGTTGGAGGTCTGTAAATGCAAAGTAAGATAATTTTGAGCGTTGTAAGATGTACTACTGTTGTTTCAAAAACTTTTTCAACTGCATATAAATTGAATTCTGACAAGAAGGTAGAATCAATATAATTTCTTATGTAAATACACGAACCTCCGTAAGCAGGGCCCTTATTTGATTCCCTCGCCCTACAATATGATCCTGCAAGGTAAAAGCTACGAATTTGGAGTGTATTTATATCATTTTGAGACAACCAATGTTCTGTAAAGCAAAAAACATCTATTTGTCTTAGATCACATTGTAATGCTGCCTCGATAAATTCAATTTTATTTGAAAGAGATTGCACATTATGATGCATTATTCGAATCTTTTGCATGTACCTACACGGATGTTTTTCTGCTGCATCTGACTGTAGTTGCTATTTATTTATTTCATTTTTACCTCGAGTGCGTGGTCGAAGGAAGTATCGTGTCCCAGCAGTGACAAGAGGTGAGGAAGGAGGGGTGACAGATGTAGAGGAATGAATAGTGGGAGAGGTAATACACGGATTAGGTTCAGGGGATAAGGTAATTGGGTCCAAAGGGGTCCCAGGGGATGGAAGAGAACTAGGAGGTGTGGGTGGGGATGGGTCTTGGGCAGGACACTGCCAAGTTTGTGAAATGATGTATTTTGCAAGCTCACTACCGAGTGCATGTTTTCCGACAAGGTTCAGGTGAAGACCATGTCGGGTGAAGTGTTTTTCTGAGAGAAAGTTTAGCTCAAACAATTTAACATGTGTGTCTCTCAGATGCAGTTTCAATTGGTTGTTTGCGTGACTAATTTCTTTGCATAGTGTGGGCTTGTTGTACCAGAAGGGCAGAGTCGAGACTACAATGTTCGTGTTTTGGGCGGCACGTTGTAATTTGTCAACATGTTCTTCAGGTGTAAAGTGACCACCCAAATTAATGTCATTCTGCCCTCCTATGATAATTACAGTATCCCGTTTGGTGAGGGTTTTTGTGTGCGTGTCCAACTCACTGGTCACGTCGGCAAACCTCCCGTTAGGTTTAAACACACACATGGCAGAGAAATTGGTTGGGAGTTTCTCACTGAGCAGGGAGGAGATTTGTCGCCCATGGCTATCTGCTAAAATGAGTACCTTTTTGATGGGCTCAGTGGGAATGTCCTTGTTTTCTGGTGAGCCAGTTTGCGCAACTCTACGTGTCTTTGTTACTTTGCGCTTGCTAGCCTGTTTGCGTTGGTTTGTGAATGGACGTGTCGATGATGGGTGGGGGTGGTGAGGATTGGGAAGGCAAGGAAACTCATTGTAGTAGTCTAATACAGAAAATCTGTTTTGAGTCGTGATTGGTGGTGGTGATTGTGTTTTTGCTTCCGCGAATGGACGGTTGGAGGTTTTTTGCGGTGTTGCCTATTGTTGTCCAACCGTCTGTGTTTTGAACGACCTCTTCGAGCCTTCGGATATGTTCATCTAAATTACTGTTGATGTGTGTGAAGGCTTTCAGAAGATCGGCTTGAGAGCGTAGAGAGTAGAGAGTGTATAACGATTAGTAGCCATGCCACGAATGCGTGTCAAGTGCGTGGTAAATATGAAAATAAGTAAATAGATAATTCAGAATACTACAAAAAAACTACTCCCTAACTTATCTTTTAAATTTAATTGTATTAACTTATTTAAATTGCGTTACGTATTTATTTAAAAATAACGTTGATCTGATTCTAATGAGTATTTAAATGTGATTAATTAATTCAAAAGCGTTCAGTGTGTTTAAAAGATTGAAGCTGCAAACTAATAAATTACAATTAGATTACTATACTTTACCTACTGAAAGGCCACGAAATTCACCACTTCCACAATTTAAATATAAAGTTCAAGTCTTTCCGTTACTGTGGTTACGAAACTTGAATTTTTATGTTTTCACAATTTTCACAACACTTTCACTAATAGTTTAAAACTTTACGCAAATTTCAATTAATTTACAGAGAAAATTTAATATTAATGGTCTTTACACTGTTGAAATGAACGTTTGTCCGTTACGCCGTCTTTTAAATCAAATATTTGGATTACTTCTTTTTTCACTGCTTCGGACAATATAAATCTCTTTCAGCTTATCTGTAACAAGTAAACAAGTAAAGAAGACAGTTTAACAGCAAAAGTCACCTGAAATATGTAGAAAAGTAGCTGAAAATTAGTAAAATATTGGAGCACAGCCACAGCACGTCAGTCACGTAAGCAAGCCAGCCAGTGTTCTTAAACAAGCAAACCCTCCGGACTCTTTTTATGTTTGCACTACGTTTATAGTAATCTACATTTTTCGGTTTAAATTTTAGAATTAACATTTCTTGAGGTTTTGATTGATGAGTGTAAAAGTTTGTCTTGAGAAGAATGCAAGTTAAAAATAGTGTTATGCACATACTATATTTTCTTGAATGATGTTCCTTACACATCAAAATCTTAAAATTTAGAGCTTCCTGCTCCTCCATATTGCGATATTTTTTCTTTAAATAAAAGATGGGGGGCCGCGAAGTGGCAGAGGCGGGCGCCAGTGGTTCGAGCGTGATCCGCGAGGGGCGCTGTGCGCGAAGAGACAATTGCCAGTGAGGCCGCGCGCCTCAACTTTTTCATTAACTAGCGGAAGTTGTAAGGGGCGGTCTGTTCTGCATTTGCCCTTTTAGTGTGCAAAAGTTTATCTACGCGACAGAAAAATTAGAAATGATATTGTACTAATGAAAGCGTTACTATGGAAGTTTAAAAAATAAGTTGAATGGCGTGGAAATCAGGGTGCTTCGAATTACGAGAGAAACTTTTATTAACAGAGTTGGATCCATTGCCGCAGAGTTTGTTAACAGGTAATTCGATCTCAAACTTCATGGGTTGCAACGTGATTCGAATAATTTCACATTTTGTTCTGTTTGACGGTAATATTCTAATTAATATCAAGTTATTGTATTCACTAAATCCAAAAATATCATTTTAAGAAGATTGAATATTTCCTTTCAATTCGTATTTAATCTGTAGTTCAAGGTTCCCATCCATTCAATTTTTTTCGTTTTTTTTAATAAAATGAATAAGATATCTGACTTTCATTAGTCATTCATGAATCGATTCATTAGTCATAAAGGTACTGCACAAATTGAATGCACACTGATTGATGTCATTGTATATCATTTTGAGTGTAATGTGAAAGCTCAATTCAGCTTATTTGTAACCTATTATAATTCTACAAAGCAAATATTATCGTGATTTTCCGAATTGCAGAGGATTTACTGCTTTTGAAATGACTGGAGTTTCGTGCTACTCCAAATTCAATGTGCGTTTTAGAGAAACAAGGGTATTATCGTTTCGTTGTTTGTAATGTGCGTACTATAATTCTTGACATTTTTAGCATCGCTTTCGCGTGAATGGAATTAATATTCTCTGCTGGAAATACCACCACAATCAATACAGGAGAATAATGAAATGGTGGTTGATATTTGCCATTTTATTGAAACAATTCCGGACAGAATAAGTAAAATAGCTGAATAATTGTATTTATTCATCAACTATTGTAATGTGTGTTCTGTTTATAACATGAAATTCTATTTAATGTTGCGAATGCAATACATTTGACTTCCTTATTTTTATAAAAGAGCCATGCACGTTTTGTAATATATGATATATTGAACCATGGCTTCTCTTCAAAATTGGAAGTGTACCCTCCGATAAAACTTTAAGATATGTAGATTCAGACACCACATTGGTTGATGTATAATTGGATATATTGTACATTATACATAACACGAATATTCGTTCTGAATTTGAATTAGTAGAGAAGAAAACCACTGCTCTAGTTTCAAAGCATACTAAACACATTGAAAATATACATAATTAATTTTTTGACATGTAATCTGCTAATGGATATGTTGTGCCCGAGTGGCAGTGAGTGGAAGCTCATTTGTGGCCTTAAGTGCATTCCCTGTATTCCATTATGACTCCGGGGCAATACATCACGCGACATACTCAGAGAGGGGACAATAGGCTCCATTAGCCCTTTGGATGACGGTCCTTGCAGCGACGGAAACAAATGAAAAGCAGCGCGCACTGACATGGATTTGATAATAAATTGATCGTCGCTTTCCACATGCATTGTCAAACTGTCGTAGGAGTGAGCACATACGAGTTGTTTTGTATTGTTCCAGAAAAAATATATTTTAAATACTTTTTTTTTTAACTTGTGTACTCAGAGAATGGTAATGTAAGTTTACTAATGAGAAACAGAACAGAACCAAAGAGTTTTTTTCTGAAATATTAAATCCATGCAAACATATATAATCTACTAGACATTAAAAACGTGAAATAGATTACACTGTCATATCGTGATCAATATCTGGTTGAATATTTTTAAAATTCGCCATACTGTAGATGAATGGTTTTCGTGGATAGGAAATGTTGTGTTTTTTGAATGTTGATGAAGAAAAGGGAGATTGAGTGAAAAGGGAAATAGGAAAATACAAGAGAAACCTGCCGGGAACTCGCTTTGTAGCCGCAAATCACAACAAACAGTGAATGAACGAAATCTGTTTCTCGTGCAGACGAATGATTTCGATGAATTATTTCGACTCTAGAAGGGAACCACGATGTGAAAGAAGACAATGGAGTATCCAACTTCATAAACTAAATGCAAAATGAATGAATTATGACATTTTATGAGAATAGTAATGTGGATCTGTCTCGGAAATTAACCAAACATTGTATTTTCAAGCATAATGAAGAGTACACTGTCTCCCCCCATCGCCTCAACATCCGTGTCTCTTTCCAAAGACTTTCTTCAATCTGATTATCAACTCTTCCTCAATACATTCATACATTAGTCTAAGCCGGTTTTTCCACTTTCATCTTCCTACTTCTGTTTTAATTTTATTTTCTCCAGCCTTTGTATCCTCGGGTTCGTTTCCTCCCTAGTCTAATCCTGTCCATCCCATGGTCTCATTGGAGAGAGTGATCGTCACTCGGAGTGAGTGCCACTCAAGGTTTCGACTTCTCAGATCTCTGTTTACGGCCTTTTTAATACAACTACTTCACATTTAAAGTATCTTTGAAAATGCCAGTAATGTTAATTATTAAGCTATTTTTTGGAAGGCGTTTACAAGCTCCACATGTAAGAACTGAGTCCGCCTCTCTGCTGTGTGCCCTACTCTGCGTGCCAAAGTAGCCTTCGCTCTTTTTCTCTTTGCTTCGCAATGCCCCTTTTACTTGCTCCGCTTCACCTCCTCCTGCATTTTTATCACCTCTTCGTGTTATTGTTCTCTTCATCCATTCCCTTCAAGGCTTGTCCCTTCTTTGATCCGCTCTTTGCATTGAATTCAGTTGTTCACACTTCCCTTCCTCATTCCCTATCCATTCTTTCCTTCTTTGTTCAGCTCTGATCTTTCCCTCCATCCGTTGTCTTCCTTCACTCCATTGTTTCAGCTTATTCTATGTTGTTACATTCTCTCAAATCGTCCACTCTTTCCTTCATGTCCCATTCCACGCGCCGCTTGTGCTCGCGCGGCCGTCCAACGCAAAACTGCATGACTTTCTACGAACAAGCATGTATTGGTGGACCCGTCTCTTCCTTTGGCATGTTAATCCTCTTGCGGGAATGCGCACGCTCTCCAGCCCTCGCTTTCCTTGCAAACAGTCGCGCCCTGCCCTCTCGCCCGCCTCATGGGCGCGTCCGCAGGGGCGAGGGCGTAATTGGTGGTGGGCGACGGAATTTAAAAGTTGCGAAATGAATTGCGCGCGAACGGGGGAAGAGAATTATTCATTTCCAACGCTTTCGCTTTTCTTCCCTTCCCCGCCCTCAGCAGAGCACGGCGGGCTGCGTGGCCGCTTCTGCGCTGTAGCATCCGCTTCGCTTCTCTCGCATTCCGGCCCGATTCCTCCCCGCGCAGCCGACCCTATCGCTTTGCCACCAGCCTTCTCCACGGTCGCCGCTGCACTGTAGCTTCTGTCGTTGCTACACTCCTGTTTCTCTTAGAGGCTGTAATAAAACCATCTATCCTTCCCTCCTTACTAGGCCCTACACAATGGTCAGCGCTTCACTGTAGTCCATCGTCGCTTCTACCACACACAAGATAACTCTATTACTGCAGGTGCGTGTATTTGAGGCCACGTACAGCTTATGCATATGAATGTATCCTCGCACCCACTGCCTCCATCGCCCCTTCTCACGCCCACAGACGATCGCCCGCCACATGGATGAGGCTGACAAGGCACAGACAAACTAAGACTGCGAGTACATGAGAGCACGTCCAGGAAGACGAAGCTTTTGCAGACCCTCTTGCATCGAACGCTTCTCAATCAACTCCTTCGCCCCACCTGGCGGGCGGCGATCGCTCACGGGCGATCGAGCGATGGGCGATGGGCGATGGGCGATGGGCGAGGGGCGCCGGCGGCCGCGAGCACTCGTGAAAAGTTGCCTCCCCCCCACACACACACACACACCGCAGAGCGCGCCCTAATCAATCACCGGAATAATTGAACGTCGGCGCGCGCGGCGGCCGGGCCTCGTCCAGCGGCTGATCCATCCACTTCCGCTTCCGGCGCCGCCCGGGTCACGTGGGCGGAGGAGCTGCAGGAGGAGAGCGCCGCCTTTGGTGCAAGGGAACCCCGCAAGCTCTCTGTGGGCGGAGAAGAGTCACGGAATTAGAGCAGCGCGGGGAAGAAGAGCGAGTTCTGCCGTCTGAGCCTCTCCCACCCCTTCCCGGAAAGAACCGCCATGGCGCGCGAGCACA
The DNA here is from genome assembly GCA_031308135.1 of Acheta domesticus. NCBI lineage: Eukaryota > Metazoa > Arthropoda > Insecta > Orthoptera > Gryllidae > Acheta > Acheta domesticus. Next base: position 33,771,252 of record JAHLJT010002630.1, read on the forward strand.
CAAAACGTTCAAATTGTAAATTTCCCTCACACACCTAAGAACATGCACCTGCGAAACGAAGATATTCATTTATTGTGTAAGAATATTAGTTCGTTCAAAGGCTTTGCTGTTTTCGTCCGGGATCCGCCGTTGACTTTCACCATCAATGTTCTCTGGAGGCCCAATGTCATTGGTGCGCTATTATTGAAGGAGTAGCAGTGGAAGGTTAGCACGCGCGACAGAGTACCAAAGTTCGAGTCAACTTTACAGAAGCTTCTTTCGTTTTTGAGGTTTAAAGGTTTCTTTGAGGTTGCTTATGGATAATAATTAGTGACAGATGACAGAGGCGATGTCGGTGGGATGAAGGATTGAGAAATCGGCGAATGGGAGGCAGGTAAATCGGGTGATCCCCTCTAAACCTCCAAAAATCTCGATTCGCCCACGGCAAGTCCCCCGGGGGCTGCACGGTGATCGAGCCATGACCCTTGCAGTTGAAGGTGTAGGAGCTCGCTATACTATGATCCCTTGAAATTTCGTGGACTGGGAGGTCTTGGGTTTGAGTCTGCGTTGAACGATGAGTATTGCGCGAATGGAATTTATGTTCGCGGCTGCTCTGATCAGTCTTTCCCTGGTTTCCTCCGTTCCGTTCCACACGGATGACGGGGCAGTAACTTAAACAACGGGACACGGACCACCTTCCTTCCCTATCGTGGCCTCCGCTCAGGCATCCACAGAACGAGGCAAAGGGCCGACCCTCTATCCTCTGGTGACCTATTGTTAAAAAAGGATTGCGATTTTATTGGTTAGGTTGAGAAGTTTCTCAATTGACTGTCAACGGACAGTGACAAATAGCTTAAGAATCCAAAGATCTCCCTTTAGATACTTAGAAATATGACAATTCGACACGAAGGATAAACAATAGGAGATAATGAGAAGGAAAAAATGGTCTGAATGTATTAACCAATAGAATTACATTGTTTGTACGAGATAGTATGCAGAAAAAAATGAGAAAACACGGAAGAGATGGTGGCATTCTTAAACTATTGACATAATGCATAACCTCAGTAAAAGTCAAGTCGCTTCCAGGATGTTCAATGTAGGCTGCCTGCCCCCAAAAGGGGGCTCTTCAGCCCGGGCTGGTCTTCTGTTGTGCATTAGCCCCCACTCCCTCGCACAAGGGCAAGGATTGAGGAGCTGTTAAAAATAGATGGGTTATTAAAAACGGGGTGTGATAGGTTATTTTATTAAGGGTATTTTGGACGGTGGGAGGAAAGGTAGGGAAAAGGATGGGAAGGGAGGGGTTGGGGAGGATGTGGGGAAAAATATAATAGTTTTTTTAAAATTATTTTTTTGTTTTTTTGTTTTTGTTTTTTTTGTTTTTTGTTTTTTTTGTTTTGTTTTTTTGTTTTGTTTTTTTATTTTTTTAACTTATTTATTTTTTTATTTGTTTATTTATTTTTTTTCCATTTTTTCATTTTTTCAAAAAACATAAAGGGGATGGGAGATGGGAGGAATTTGGTGTGGATAAGGGAGATGGGAGGAGTTTTGGTGTAGGATGTGGAAAGGACGGAGCTTGCTGTTGGTAGCTAGTTATGTCGCGTGTATTGTCTTTCGTCTGTCGTGTTTTGTCTTTCGTCTGTCGTCGTGGTTCATCTGGCTACCGCACTAGGTAACAGGTGGGGGGAGCTGTAGGATATCCAGCGGGTGTTTTTTACGGGAGTGGCGTGGAGGATTGGTTAGGATGTGTTGGTGTGGGGTGATGAGATTTTGAAAGGTGGGATTGGAAATAAGGTTTTGGATGGTGGTTATAGTGGATTCGTGGATGTGGGAAAGGATGTGTGGGAGGTTATTTTGGGAGAGGAGGTCGTTGAAGCGGGTGTACATGGGGGGTCGGAAGATGAGGCGGAGGATTCTGTTTTCGGCTTTGGTGAGGTAATCTAGGTTGGTGGGGGAGGTCGCTATCCATGTGGGGTGGGCGTAGGTTAAAATTGGGCGGATATAGGAAAGGTAGGCGAGGATTCTTTTCTTGGGGAGGATGGATTGGTTGGTAAGGAGTGGATAGAGGGCGTTGGTAATTCGGTTAGCTTTGGTAATGGTTTTTTGGATGTGGGAGGACCAGAGGAGTTTACGGGAAAAGGTGACGCCTAGGTACTTGATTTCCGGCTGCCATGGGATCGGGATTCGGTTGATTGTAAGGGGCGGGGGGCTGGGATGGGTTTTTTCGGTATGAGAAAAGGATAGCTTGGGATTTGGATGGGTTAATGGTTATGTTATTGGATTTGGCCCAGAGGTGGAAGGAGTTAAGGGCTTCTTGGGTTCGGGCGAGTGCTTCTTGTGGGATGACGTCAGGGGCGAGGAAGGCAAGGTCATCTGCGTATAGGAGTGTTTTGACACCGGGGGTAGATGGGATGTCGTTGATATACAACGAAAACAGGATTGGGGAAAGCACAGCTCCTTGCGGGACGCCGGCTTGGATTGGAAAGATTGGGAGGTTTTGGAGCGGTGACGGACATAGAAGGATCGGTCGTGTAGGTAACTTCTGATGAGGGAGAAGAGATGATGGGGTACGTGGGGGTGGAGTTTCATCAGAAGTATGTCATGGGAAACGGTGTCAAAAGCTTGGGTGAGGTCGGTAAAGACGGCTGGGATTTCTTTAGGGATTTGGAGAGGAGTGGCAATTGAGATTGCGAGGTGGAGTGATTGGAGGGCCGCGGAGCGACCCTCACGGAAACCAAATTGCGTGGGAAGGATTATGGGATCTAGGAGTGGGGTGAGTCGGATTAGGATGGTTTTCTCAAGTATTTTGCCGAGGATGGGGAGAAGGCTAATGGGACGGTAGTTGGACGGGAGTCGATGATCCTTGCCGGGTTTGGGAATCATGGAGACGCGTGCTCTCTTCCAGACGGAGGGAAAGTATGAGTTTTCGAGGCAGGAGTTGAGGATCAGGGTGATGAGGCGAATGGCGTTCTTTGGTAGATGTTTGAGTTGGGAAGGAAGGATTCCATCGGGTCCGGGGGCTTTGTTGTCGTCTATTGTTCTAATATGGTGTCTCGTTTCGTCGCCCGTCGTTGTCCAATGTTGTTGTGTCGGTGGGAGAGGCGGGGTGCGTAAGTAGTTTTGGATTACCTGGCTGGGGAGAGGGAGGTTGACGGGACGGAAGCGTTCGGCCAGGGATTGGGCGAGGGAGTTGGTTATTTCTTGGGGATCGAAGGAGAGGGTGTTAGGTGATGTTTGGAGCGGGGATGTGGTGATGGGAGTCTCGCGCACAGCCTTGATGACCTTGTGTATTGCGTTTGGGCTGCCTTTGTCATTTATTAAGTCGTCGTATCTGTGTGTCTCGTAGTGTTTTAGCGTAGCGTGTAGTCGTCGTTGTATTCTTTTAAGTTCTGTCTTGTCTTCGTCGCGTCTGTATCTATAGTAGTGTCGCTGTATTTGTCGTTTGTAACGTATGGTCTGTACGATCTCGTCCGGGAGGGTTGGGTGGGGATTTTGGGAGTAGGAAGTGTTCTTTTTGTATGATAATTTTATATGGTGTGTGAGGTGCTGAATGGATTTGTCGATGTCTTCTGTGGTCTGGATTTGGGAAGGAGTGTGGATTTTTTTGGAGAGGTTGTGAGTGAAGGATTTCCAGTTCGTGACTGGAATGGGAGCGGGCTTGGGTGTGAAATATGGCGTAGTGGATGTGGAACAGAAGACAATCGGGAGGTGATCTGAAAGGTTAAATAGGTCATTTTTCGGATAAGGGGTGGATACGTGAATGTTGGAGGAATGGAGGACGAGATCGAGGATGTCATGAGGATAGTCATTGTGTAAGTGGGTGGGTTCGGAAGGGCTGTTAAGTAGGATCGTTGGATTGTTGTCGATGAAATCGTTTAAAATTCGTCCTTCAGTATTGCTAGTCCGGCAGCCCCATGAAACGCTTTTACAGTTTATGTCTCCAGCTAGGATGAATGGGTATGGAAGGTTAAGTAGGATATTGAGGTCAGAGATGGGAATTCGGGTACGGGGTTTTTTGTAGGCGGAAATTAGGATAATGGGGGTTGCTGGAGAGCCTATTTGTATTGCTGTGCATTCGAGCACTGAGGTAGGGGGAAGTTGGTATGAGGTGTGTGGGATGTTCTTGCGAACGAGGATGGCCGTGCCTCCGCTCTGGGAATTGGGTCTGTCGTTGCGGTGCGGGATGAAGTTGGCGATGGTGAAGGTAATGTCAGGTCTCAGCCAGGTTTCTTGTAAGAAAAGTATCCCGATGGAGTAATCCTTTAGGAATTGGGAAAGGAGGGGTTTTTTCTGGTTGATCGCGCCGCGTACGTTCCATGAGGAGAAGGTAAGGAAACGAGGTTTGGGAGCCATTTATGGGGACAGGATTTCAACTAACTTCATACCAGCGTTGATTATTTTAGTGAGGATGTCCTCTGGGCCTGTAAGGATGGTTATTAGGGGTTTAATATTAGACAGGATTTTCTTTATATTGAAGGATTGTAATAGGGAGAGGAGGTCCTTTATGTCTTGAGCTGAGGATGTGGGTTGTTGGGAGCTATGGGGATTGGGTGGGTTGGAGGGGTTTGAGGATAGTGTGGAGGAGTAAGATCGGGTTTGTTCTCGTGCGGGTGGGAAAGTTCTCATGTTGTAGGTTGGGGGTGGTGGTGGGTTGGATCTTTGGATGTTCATTCTGCGGGATTCACGGGCTTTTGTAATGTAGGGACAGGATAAATCAAAGGCTGGGTGGTGCTGCTGGCAGTTGCTACATTTGGGAAGGAAGTTTTCGGAGTGGACATGGGGGCAGGATTCAGTGGTATGCTTCTGCGTGCAGTAGGCGCAGATTGTCGGGCGTCGGCAGTATGTTCGTGTGTGAAAGAGTTGCTGGCTGTTGCGGCACTGGGGCACGCGGTCGGAGATCTTGTAGTCTTCTATTTTGATGCCGTATAAGTCGATAGTCCTCAGTCTAGCTTTGGTCATTGTCAATTCCTGTTTTGGTATTTCGATGGTGTAAATGCCAAGTGGCGTCAACTGTCCATCAGCGTCTCGTTTCTTCATTTCCGCTATGTGGAAATGAGTTATTTTCTGTTTCGTCAGGCTGTCCTTAATAGTGTCAATGTCAAAGTCCGGGGGTAGTCCTTTAATTACTATTTTTGTTCTGGCCTCCTCTGTCGCACGGTTGAAATGGTAATTGATGGTTACGAAGAATAAAGGTTTGAGTCTAGGGTCAGTTCTGATTTGGTCTAGTCGTTCTTTGATTTTGTTATGGGCTATGACAGTCAGAGGTTGTATCATAAGGTCGGTCCTTGTGCATTTCACGGTCATCTGTTTGTTGGTTATCTTCATTAGGTCTTTCGTCAAGTCATTAGTAGAAAATATGGAGGCCAGATCTATTTTCAAAGCTCCGATTTTAGGTTTTGGGTTTTGGGTTGGTTGGGGCTGTGGGTTAGGTTGGGTTTGGATGGAGGAGGCGGGTGGGTTGTTTGGAGCAGTGTGCAGGCGGGTCTGGGTCGTTTGGGGTGAGTGGGTTAAATCTATTTTGTAGTGGGATTGGTGCTGGGCCAGAATGGGTTGGGGGTACGCGTTGTTTCTTTGAGGGTGGTTTCCCACAGTCCTTGGGGTGAAGAGGAATCCTTTCCCTGCCGGGGGAGTGGGAGTGGTTCCTTCTAAGCGGAATAAGTTTGTAGGTTGGGTCGGGCTGCAGCTCCCTTACCAACTCGGCCTCCTCTTCAGAGATCCCGGAGTGCTCCATCACTTCGTGTCGATCCCTGGACGCCTTCCTGGATGTCCTCTCCCGGTCCATATTTGCGGCCAGCGCCGCGCGCCGGGCTCCTTCCTCCACTGGTGGGCGGTGGGATTGCGCTGGGCCAGTAGTGGGCTCTTTCCTTCGCCAGGGGGTACGTTGTTCCTCCGTCTTCTCTGTCGACAGGACTGCAACAAAGAACAGAGGGCAGCGGCAAGAATCGCTAGAGAGTCAACCACGCGCAGTGCAGGGATCCTAAGCGTAGGTCCTCACTGCACGAGTTGCACTCGCTCAACCTCAGTAAAAGTCAAGGAGCAGAATTGAATTCCAAGTTCTCCGATGTAAATTGCCTGAGGTTGGGCATCCACAGCCGGAAACGACAGCAATTATGCCGTGTCCGAAAATCTACTTGTCACCCAGTCTCTTAGGTTTCATTTGTAGTTTACTCTAAAATGTAAGCACAGTTGATGTTATCTGTATCATTTTGTGGGCACTTCTTATTAATTTAATGTGTTATTTCATTTGAAAGAAACTTGAAATACAAAAGTTAATTTGCATCTCCGACATAATTTTTATATACCCATTTTAAAGCAATTTCTTATACCTTCGTTTCTGTGAAAGACATTTCTCATTTGATAATAACCTTTCCGGCAGTCTTTTCGATAAGCCTTCTTTTATCCGACTACGCAAAGGAATTTGGATGAAATTTTTCTTTCTGAAAATTAATTAGAATCTCCCAACTCTGATAACTTGTATGCTTTGTGTTTTCCATATTACAATCTTTGTGAATGATCATATTTCTGTGATTTAACTTTTGGAAAGTTGAAGAATGAAATTTTTAATGTTGTTAGATGTTTGGGAATTGATGTAGAAGAACAGGCGTGCCATTTTGTGGTTGAGGAAGGCCAGCATTTAATTCAGTTTGTTTGTGGAAGCCGTCTTCCCTCTGTTAGTCAATAGAAGGCGCGATTCGTGCCAGTTGGCTCTCGGGCTACCTGTTGGACGTGCTGCCCGCGAGATGGCGTCGCTCATCAATCCCTCTCCCTCTCCCGCCCAACGCGTTTCCCTCTCGAGTCTCTCCCACTGGGAAACGGCGACCTGCGCCTGCGCAGACGCCGAGCCACCGACCGTTCGCTGCTCGCTGCCTCTGGTTGCTGTTATGCACAGGTTGTGCTAGTTAGCGTACGTTGTGCTACAAAGAATGGTGGAGGTCATGTAGAATTGATTATTTCGATGTGATTGATGGAGACAAATGATCGCTTGTGGTTGCGTTCCCTTTCAGAGACATGTTGTTACAAACGGAGTCATGTCCACGTGTGTGTACACAGTCGGCGTGTGAGCTGCATGTTTTTATTTCTCGCACCTCACTCTGTTATATCTTGTTTTTCTCTTCCCCAGTTTGTTAATTTATTCTTTTTCCATTTTATTAATTTTGTTTTACATCTTTCCTGTTACGTTTCACTTTTTTCTTCTTTTGTACCTTCCCTCTCATATCTTCTTTAAAGCTTTTTTTCCCATTAGTTCTACCTCTTGCATCTTTCAAGAGATGTCTTCTCTTTCTATATATTAAAATGCCTTCGACACGACCTGAGACCTTAAAGTAATGTTACGAAGAGACCATAATCTTGTGCAGCCTCAAGGTGACTGTTTCCTTTTTGGCGTGCGAGTGAAATAGCGGGTGACGCGACGTGGCGAGTTGCACGTTTTAAAATGAGGGCGCCGAAGACACTTTGCTACGACGCACGAACATCATCATAGTACGAACTGAGTGGAATGGGAACTTAAAATACTCTTCGGATTATTGTCAGTAAGCGAGGCCGAAGCCATGTTGATACACGCCGTCACAGTGTTTTGTTCTCTTCACAGCACTCGGTTGTTTTGTATAAATTGTTTACGGTACGCGTACAGCAAAGTAACTATCTCCAAACCAAAAACAGTGAAGGTAAGTACTAGGTGCTTCCATGCGTGAGTGGAAAGATGTTTCACTTCTTTCCTTTCGGACTAAAAATGTCCTTCTCCACAAGGCAAATCTTCGTCGTGAATCGTGATCTTTGCGCTGGCGCATCTGCTGCTCTCTGTCGGCCGTTCCGGGAGTCTCCGCAGCGAGTTGTTGACGCTGTAAGCACCTAGTGCCGAAAGTTATAATTAGGCCCCCGCCCCCGCCCTTGTTCGTGTCAACGCGGCCATGAATATGCAACGGACGGCACTTTGAATAATTTCATTGGAAAGTGACAATTACACGAAACGCTAAATTGATTCTTGAATTCACAAATAAATGTAATGGAAACACGGATAAATATGCAAATATAATGTTATTTAACTCTGTTTCTCCTCTCGGGATGGAAGCAAGCTACGCTGTGTTGCTTCTGTTGCATTGGGAGGCGATGACCAGGGCTGGTTCACTTCGCTCGTCAATTGTCTTCCTTGCAAGTTCGTGCGATCGAGCATCTTGAGGTAGTGTGGGAGGGCAAGGAAAACGGTGGATGTGCAGTGACTAGTAACTTCTGCTTTTGCAGTGAAGAGGCCTCTTCTTGGAGTCTTGCTGTCGCCTGACGTCAGCTTTGTCGCAAGGAGTGACGCATTCCGTATTCAGTCGGTACGCGCAGTATGAGAATATACAGTGACACAATTACACGTTTGCATTTTTCAGTCCAAGTCTTAACAATTTCATTCTTTTTCAATGTTTGCCGATTTTCTGCATGTCTAACCGTATAACGGGCTCTTTCGTATGTCCGAAGACTGCTTATTTTTCTTTCAATTCCTGCAGCATTGAACATTAGTAACATGCTCATTGATGTATACAGGAGTTATAATGTTACCTGTTTTTAGTGTTTCAACTGCATATACTAGTTTTAAAACTTAATCTTTAACTGAGCTAGAACATTACACCCGGTACTATTCATGTTCATATTTCGATCAATTTCTTTCATAAAAGAGTCGTTCATTTCACATCACTCATTGCAGATCAGTTCAGTTGGTCTTTCTGATCAACGTTGACTCTTCTGAGATAATACTGGTGTGTTTTTGTATGAGATCTACATGCAATCTAAAGTGCTTCTCACAAAGCTGAAACAGAAACCATGAAACTAATTGCTTTTCTCATGGCGATCATTTTAAAAACAGAATATTGCATTTAGCCCCAAAACGCATTTTTCCATTAGAATATCTGCATGAAACTAAAATGCTTTTTTAAACGTGATAGTAACAGAAGTGAATATGTGATATTTATCGTGTTGTAGCAGCAGTGTGGCACTTAAAGAGGTCGTGAATACAAGAGTAGAACAAAGTTCTTGGAGCGTTCGTTGGTAACTAGTGAGACGTTTTCGTGTTTCGCGTAGCCAGACGTTGCTGCTACGAAGCGAATATTGCAACTGGCTTTGATGGCTCATGGAGGTGGCCGGACTGCCAGCACTTTATTGGCGAGTGCGAATTTCGTCTGTCTGTTCCACGTATAGAGAAATGAATATTATTCAGCGCGTTTCCCAGAAATGTTGCACGTTCTCAATGTTACTTCTGGCGTTTAAAAGTTTACGGGAGCTGCTCTAACGCATTTCAAGTTGCACTTGCAAGAGGGAGAGGATAACGTTTGAGTGCATTATTCCTCTTTACGTTGCGAACTTTTGATTTCGTTCTCGGTAGTCATCTACTTTTCTTCGTGGTATTTGAATACGTTTAGTGGAAATAACGGAAGGACATGTCTTTCAAGAGATGCTGATACATGTATTCCTTTGTAAGGTATGTGATGCGTTAAAACGCAACTAATATATGTGCCAATTGAAGAACAATAGGCTCAATTTTTAAAATAAACAAAGTTATGAAGGTGGTAGGAAATGGTGTGGTATTTACGATGCTTCTATCATCGAAATCAATATTAGATGTTCCATCGTAACTGTTTATTGTGGCATAAAGCTTTTTTCTGGCATTGGGCCTTTCCCGCAATGGCCATTTCCTAAAAAAAAACCTGCGTTCTCCCCTCCCTCCATTGAACGTTTCCTTTAAATAGCGTACAATGCCTTCGCCCTTCCCTGTCTTGTCTGGACTAAGGACCACAGCCGCCTCTAATAGGTATGTCAGTTTGCTCACCTAAATTTATTAATTCATTTATTTATTTAGTTGCATATTTATTCATTTATTATTTTCACCTCTCTTCAAAATGTACATCTGTTATTCAAAATTATGTTTCCATTTACACATTTTATATTATACTTTTCCAGTTTTCTTTCACTCCAATTTGTTTCATAATATTATTTGTATAGATTCCATTTATTTAATTTAATTTTCATTTGTCATTTTTAAAAAAAATTATAAGTCCATTTCACTTTTTACATTTTCTTTAAAATCCAATTCTTGACAATATTCTGTAAAAAGTTTTTAATTCTTTAAAATTTTTAAAGTTTTGTAATTTAGATTTATTATTATTATTATTATTATTATTACTATTATTATTTTTGTAGCACTGAAGATGGCCGCAATGCGGACGAAAAAGCTTTATGCCACAATAAACAGTTACGATGGAGAGCCAACATCTAATATTGATTTCGAAAGTTATGAAGCCACTTCAAAAATATCATAATTTGTGAATGGATTATTTACTGTTTGCTGCTTTAGCCACTTATGTCTTCCCTTAACGAATCGTTTTAATGAGAAGACAAATGTTGATAATCATGTATGTTGCGAGGTGGTTTCACATTATTCAGCAAATTGGAAAGGATTAGCCAACACTTTTCCGAAATTATGGATATCATAGTAATTAACTGTTCACAAAATTCTTTCGACAGGATTGCAGATGAATGAGTTCCAGATAGTTTAATACAATGCGGAAATTTACAGAAAAGAAGACTTATAGATGGGTGGATCAGAGTTCAAAAAGCCTCGCGATTTCTCTCATCCCTGGGCAGTTACAGGTTGATCAAAAGTTAGTAAGAATACTTTGCTGATGTTTAGGGCGTAATCTGTAAACAGAGAACCGTAGAGATTAACAAGATGGTCACTATGTACTGTGCCAGAAAATAATTGCAAAGACATAAAAGTAATGTAGAGAAATGAATAAAATGAGAAAATAATTTTGATTGAAACAGCACTTATTTAAGAGTAATGAAAGAAAATCTTACAATAAGAGTAAATATTGAGCCTGTATTTTTATCATATCAAATTTTCTTGTATTATGTCATAAAAATTATTATGAAGCGGATCTTTAAACTCATGAAACAATTTGTACAGTTGGCTTAATAAAGCGTTGCAGTAAGTGGGAGTATATTGCTGTAAGGTACGCCTTGCATGGCATCCACCGATCTGAGCTGAGCGAGTCGCCGTGCGCACAGAGAGCTGTTGGAGCGGAGGGGACGGCGTGGGTGCGCAGCGTTAATAAAGCGTTACAGTACGTGGGAGTACATTACTGTAAGGAACGCCTTGAATGGCGTCCACCGATCTGAGCTGAGCGAGTCGCCGTGCGCAGAGAGAACTGTGGGAGCGGAGGGGACGGCGTGGGTGCGCAGCGTTAATAAAGCGTTACAGTACGTGGGAGTTCATTACTGTAAGGTGAGCCTTGCATGGCGTCCACCGATCTGAGCTGAGCGAGTCGCCGTGCGCAGAGAGAGCTGTCGGAGCGGAGGGGACGGCGTGGGTGCGCAGCGTTAATAAAGCGTTACAGTACGTGGGAGGACATTGCTGTAAGGTGAGCCTTGCATGGCGTCCACCGATCTGAGCTGAGCGAGTCGCCGTGCGCAGAGAGAGCTGTGGGAGCGGAGGGGACGGCGTGGGTGCGCAGCGTTAATAAAGCGTTGCAGTAAGTGGGACTACATTACTGTAAGGTGAGCCTTGCATGGCGTCCACCGATCTGAGCTGAGCTATTCGCCGTGCGCAGAGAGAGCTTTCGGAGCGGATGGGACGGCGTGGGTGCGCAGCGTTAATAAAGCGTTACAGTAAGTGGGAGTACATTACTGTAAGGTACGCCTTGCATGGCGTCCACCGATCTGAGCTGAGCTATTCGCCGTGCGCAGAGAGAGCTGTCGGAGCGGAGGGGATGGCGTGGGTGCGCAGCGTTAATAAAGCGTTACAGTACGTGGGAGTACATTGCTGTAAGGTGAGCGTTGCATGGCATCCACCGATCTGAGCTGAGCGAGTCGCCGTGCGCAGAGAGAGCTGTCGGAGCGGAGGGGACGGCGTGGGTGCGCAGCGTTAATAAAGCGTTACAGTACTTGGGAGTACATTGCTGTAAGGTGAGCGTTGCATGGCGTCCACCGATCTGAGGTGAGCGAGTCGCCGTGCACAGAGAGAGCTGTGGGAGCGGAGGGGACGGCGTGGGTGCGCACTGTTAATAAAGCGTTACAGTACGTGGGAGGACATTGCTGTAAGGTGAGCCTTGCATGGCGTCCACCGATCTGAGCTGAGCGAGTCGCCGTGCGCAGAGAGAGCTGTGGGAGCGGAGGGGACGGCGTGGGTGCGCAGCGTTAATAAAGCGTTGCAGTAAGTGGGACTACATTACTGTAAGGTGAGCCTTGCATGGCGTCCACCGATCTGAGCTGAGCGAGTCGCCGTGCGCAGAGAGAGCTGTCGGAGCGGAGGGGACGGCGTGGGTGCGCAGCGTTAATAAAGCGTTACAGTACGTGGGAGTACATTGCTGTAAGGTGAGCCTTGCATTGCGTCCACCGATCTGAGCTGAGCCAGTCGCCGTGCGCAGAGAGAGCTGTGGGAGCGAAGGGGGCGGCGTGGGTGCGCAGCGTTAATATGGCGTTACAGTACGTGGGAGTACATTACTGTAAGGTACGCCTTGCGTGGCATCCACCGATCTGAGCTGAGCGAGTCGCCGTGCGCAGAGAGAGCTGTCGGAGCGGAGGGGACGGCGTGCGTGAGGAGCGCAGAGAGCATAAGAGAGAGTGTGCGCCACGTGCTCTGCACCGGAAGTGGAGCCGAAGGGTAGGGGAGGGCCCTTTGCTTTCGGGCCTTCGGGGACTGCGTCCCCGGCCATACGGAAGGGCCTGCGGCAATGAAATTGCGTCCTCGACATTTCACCCAGCGGATCTTCTTTTATCGCTGTCATGGGCGTTCGATCTTTCTAAAACCTTCGTTTGCGGATTTCCAGCATCACAAATCTAACTAAGAGCAAATTGCTCAACCGAGT
>JAHLJT010002630.1:33785069-33830080 GCA_031308135.1 Acheta domesticus
GTGCATGTTAGTGTAAGTAAGAGGTGAGGGAAGGGCGAGGAGGAGGAAGGAAAGATCGTGTGCAGTCTGTGGCCCGTTTGTTCAGGTTCGCTTCGATTTAGCTATGTAGCCATGTAGAAGACGTTTACAGCGCCTATTGCATAGCCTGACGCGAATGCTAATTGCTCCAATCTATCTACTGTACACGATATGGACAGCTGGCTTGAAACATCCTGCCATACTCAGGTTTTAGTGTGCTTTACGTGTCTTTCTTCTCTTCTAATTCTATGTTACAAATTAGGAACTGGTCAGTAGAGGAGATATCGGGTGCAGCGATGTAATAAGTCTCAATTATACTGCTGCCATTTCCGACGGAATTCTCTCTCTTTAATATTCATTACAACGTTAAAGTATAACTCGCGGCTCGTAAATTGGACATTTTTACATAGTGGACAGCGATATTCGCCGCATCCCTTAATTTGCCTCGCATCCCCGTGTGAGCAGCGACGGCGTTGATTGGCTGCTGCGGCTGTTCGCGAGCGGAAGTGCGCGCAGCGCTATCTACTTCCGGCACTGCGCCCCTCGCAGGTGCGAAGCGAGTCCGCCCACGCGAGAGGGAGAAGGGCGATGTCTGTGCGGGCGACGCAGTCACCATCCGCCCAGTCATTCGAAGTTGAAGTCGTGATACACCGGCAGCCAAAAGACGGAATGTCATTTCTCCAAAAGAATGTTGGAAAGTTTATATTTCGTTAATCGGACAAAAACGTGTAAAAAGTTATTTGTAGGGTGGTAGAAACGCCAAGTCTGTCATCATCGTTGTTAAATTCAAGCTAAATAAAAAAGTGGAAATAATAATTTAAATTTCACAAACGGTTACATTATATTGTTATATTTCTGTATTAAAATGAGAAGAATTTAAATGTGGTAGAATAAAACAAGTCACTGATATTGAAGTTGTTTTTATTTTTATATAGTGTTGTTCGGCGCCATTTGCGATCTATTTGCAAGTGCGACCCCGCCCCACATCAGTGTCCATCACCTGCCCTCATCCTCAACGCCCCGGGTTCACATCCGGCGACCTTCTCTGCCCCGCCCACCTGCACCCCACCCTTCCACGGTCGCTCGTCCAACACATGAGCCATCGCCTTCTGCACCGGTCCTTCAACGCCCCGGGTTCGCATCCCACCCCACCTGCGCGGCCCCTTTCTTTTGTTCACTTCTTTCTTCTTTCGTTCGCTCACTCGTTCGGTTGTCTGCCTTTCTGTTCAGCTATCACCCTGTGAGCGCCTCTGGTTCGTATCCGCCTGACCCGCGCCGCCCCGTCCGCTCGCTCGCCCGCGCGCGTCATAATCTCTCGCCTGGCAGCATCAGCGCCAGAGGTCGCGGGCGGCGTGATGGATGGGTCGCCTGGCAACGGAACAAAAGCCGCCCAGCGACTTTGTTGCGCCTGCGCCCTCCGTCAAGGCATTGTTGGCGCGCGAGCGCAGTTTGTTTCGGCCGCCGCCAACAAGTGACTGTCTATTTAGCGAGTGGCGCCGCAAAAAGCGCTCCCCGATTGTTCCGAACGCGCTTGCGCCAGGTTGTCTGTTGGAACGAGCGCGAACAGATTGATCGATGGGTTTGTTTATGATAAACAGACGTTCCATGTTGTCATTTCTTTTGTAATGAAATTGTAGCTGGCAAGTTTTGGTACGCGTGCGTGCGCGTGTGAATTCATGAAAGGTCGCTGCGATCATGAACGAACGGCGTCATAATTTACGATTACAATTAATTGACTCAGTGACAGATTGTTTATTTCGAATCGTTGTTTGTATGGAATATTAAATTTGAATTTTATTGGAGTTTTGCAGAAGGTGATAGTGTAAACTGAATGTTAAAAAATTAAAATACTTTAAATAAATATATGTATTAAAAACATAAGGTTAATTTTGTAGCAAGCGTTTATTAACTGAAGTAGCACTTTACGGAATGTACAATCGCTCAAGATTTGAAAGGTACTTCGTTGTGAATTAATATTACCAACATTTTAGAGAATATTTTCCTGTCCTTTCAAAAAAAAAAATAGTTTCGTCTTCATAGCTGCATTTTTATCTTTATAATATTAATTGTTAGGTTAAATTTGCTTCGCTAATTATTCTTGCACTGAGATTTTGACATTATTTCCAAACATAATGACGAAAAAAGAAAGACTTCACTGAACTGAATATCTTAAGAAATGCCCTAGATTCTGTGGTATGACGAAAAACAGCTCAGCCTCGGTCGATTCTAATGGCAGCAATGTCTCTTGCGATGTTGTGGATTATCTGCGCAAATCCCCTCCTGCTTCCGAATGTTGAAGAGGAACGGCGTCTTGGCAGAAGCCCCAGTCTCGCGCCTGAGAGAGAAGTCTTGGGAAACAAACGCTAGTGAATGACGCTCCCGGTGACTCATTGTCGACGCGAAGAGAAGAAATTGCGCGCTGAATTCGCAATTGCGCATCCTTGATTGTAACTTCGCATTTGCCGGCTTTCAATCTGCATTAAAATTTCTCGCGAAAGATTAAACTGTTTATTCGCGTTAATCGCGAGTTGTTGGGAACAGTAGGCGCGCTGCGCAGTCGTTTGCTGTGATGCGCGCTCATCGCCTGTGAAGGAATTTTACTTCTGCAATTATACTGCGATTTTTCTAGGAAGGACTCTCAAGATAACTCAAATCCCATCTTCGCAATGGAATATGTCACGGCATTTCGCGTCTTTTCTCGGTCTTGCCGGTAGAAGTCGCATGATCGCAAGCACTGCTTCATACGGTCGCGATCGTGCGAAATCTAGCGGAAGGACTGAGAAAGATGCAAAATGCCGTGACATATTCCATCGCGAAGATGGGATTTGAGTTATCTTGAGAGTCCTTCCTAGAAAAATCGCAGTATAATAGGAATTTACATTTGAAGGCAAGACAGGAGTATTCCGTGAGTGGACGGGAGTTCATGTGGGGGCCTACAGCCGAGTTGGAGAATCCCGTTGCGCCGGGAAAGGCAATTTGTGTGATAGTTGAATGCGAAAGTAGAAGGGGCATTTTAAGTATTTCATCCGACTGAAATTGCACTCAAGAGTCAATGCACTGTTTCTCCATACACTTATTTTCCATTCCTTTTGTTAAAAATGGAATTTCATAAAAACACTGCAATCGCCGACCCTTGTGAGTAATAAAAAAAATTATTACTTTATATAATTGCGCCTCTTTCAATATGTAATGCAAATAATGCATTAGTTTGTCACTCACTTCCATGATGCTACATGTGATTGAGTGTATTAACTGAATATGTACGCACTGATAGAGTTTCAGTGCTATTTCCTTTTGGATTAAAAAAGAAAACTCGTTTTAAAGGCGTTTTAAAAGACTAATTTGCAACAGAAGGGAGGCCGACATCGTAATAGAGACTGCCTTAATGTGCTCATAACTAACCTGGTTTGACGTCACTGTAGACGGCTGGTCCCTTGCGGCTTATCTGAATATTATAAAGGACGTTAATGAAACGCCGTCTAGGCTGCCAAGACAAATTGCTCCTCCCTCGTTATCTGTGTCCATTAGGAACCCTGTGTGTCACTGACACCATGTCTCTACGAACTCGTAATTCATTGCATGTTGCTACTATTTCAGGGGATCCGTCAACTCGTAATGTGGCAACTGTTAACTAGAAGCTTTTTTGAAAAACTTATATCTAACCACGTGGTTATGTTAATAAATGGTGAATTATTTTTTAAATGCTTGCTTTTTCGTGCTAGTGGTAATTTGGGCAAAATGAATGAATGGTTCTTCCTCGAGCCTAAATCTAATCTGCCTAGGAGACACTAAAGTAAAGAGAAAAAAATATTGTTAAACCGCGTATTTTGATTGATCACCCCATTTTTAATGAAGTGTTTCTCATTTCTGTATTTGGTGAAGCATTTCTCGGGATCTCTATGGTTAGTTTCTTCGCTTTCACCAACTAAAATAGTCATAATTTAAAAATATTGTTTTGTAATAATGATAAATAACAAGAAACGTTGAGTGAATTTCACAAGCCTGAAGAATTATTATAAATTCAAGAAACCAATGAGCTAAAATACTTCAATCTCAAGCCCCCCATTTAAGCCGTTTGTGTTCTAGTTGGGCTGCCATGGTCCTGCCTTCTACTCCTTACAGGAATGTGGGCGTTGACAAAATTTCATAAAATTTTAGAAATTGTTCAGCTCTGACATTGCCTTCTAAAATTATTTTAATTGTTTCACATTTACTATGGAACTTCTTAATTTTGAATAATACATAGATTTTAGTAACAAAAGTAGCTGAAAGTCGATTAATTTTTGGCATTGATTGTGTAGTAGTCGACATTCTCTTTGTATCGGGTGAAATAAGAAGTGTCTTGATTTTCTGAGAGAAGCCGCATGTACTACGCATCAGTCTTGAATGTGGCGGAGTGAGGTGGAACTTTTGGCCGAGAATAAAATGAAGGAACGAATTGGATGGCGCCAATGGCGACGAAGCAGTGCAGAACAGACGAACCTGGAATCGTACTTCCTCCCGTTGCCCATCGCAAATTTCTAGCTGATCGGTAAGCTTTTGAGCAACAGTTTCAGTGAAATGCTCCACTAGCACTGCGCTGTGTACTCCTGTTTTTGTTTAAACGTGTTCACGTATTCGGCTGAAAATCACGGAAACCATGCCTGGCGAGTTTTTGGCGCCATTCCTATTGTCGCCCCTCCCCTCCCCTCCACCCACAACTTGGTTCTAATGGCTGCGCCACCGCTGGAACGCAGTCGCGGCCCCCTCCCCTCCCCTCCCTTTCCGCGCGCGAAAAACGGCCCCGTTCATCTGCCTTCATTACCCCCTCCCCAGCCCCTCCCGCTGCTTCCCTCGGCCGCCGCGCCGCGCGCTGCGAGCGCCTGGTGGAGAGAGCGATGCGCGGAGCACGAGCTCCTGGCGGAGACAATCACAGCCAATCAACCCAGGAGATTCTCTTTACCCGACAGGAACTCACTCCTTGACTTTGACCACAAAAAGCGTGCATCGGACCTAATCAGAAAATCGGAGTGTTTTGTTGGATGAATGAAGCGTGTTGGGACCTTTTGTATGTTCAAGGAATTCCGACTTTTGTTGTATTTTGTGGCTTAATGTTAACTCCACAACGTGATTCTATTGAATACGTCAAAAAACGGCATTGAAGCGTTTTCTGCTTTCATGTTCTCAAGAAGTCTCGATGACGTTCCTTCAGATTTTAACATTGAAATCACACGAACTTTCTACAGAGCTTCTACTGCATTAATATACTTCCCCACATATTCGAATTTTTTAATTCGAATTATATAATAAAAGCAACTAATGAAAATGTTGAGAACGTAATTTAAGATCCACTGCTTCGGTCTACCTTTCTTGGTGGATTATTATGAGTTGACGAAAATCTCAGGTTCAAACAAAGCGTTATTAATTGCTGAAGAGCAGAAGTTTAGATTTCTAATGTAATCCTAATCGTAGCAATAGAATGAGATCTTCTCCACGCGAAAGCTGCCAGCGCCTCTTCGCACCTCCCGCGTCATCCAGTCGCCCCCTCCCCCCAGAGCGATATCACGCGGGGCCTCTGCGCGCCCTCCGCCGTCGCCCGCAAGCGCTCAGTTCTCTGCGCGCCGCCTCCGCTCGGAAGATCGCATCGGTTCCCACCGCCGCCCCGCCCCCTTGAAGCGATGGCCAAGGCCCCCCGCTGCGCTCTCCTCCTAAATTGTTTGAGTTACCAATGAAGTAGTAATCCGTAAAGTTTTGTGTCGCGTCTCAGTGTGCTTGTCCCTCGGGCGACGTCCAACTCCTGTTGCGCCAGACTTCCTCGGAAGGGCAAGTCGCCCTCGGGGCAAACGCCTACAAATGCACTGGACGCTATTAAATCATCAATGTAAAAGAGTAAAATGTTGTTTAGTGAGTGAAGATATTTCATACTTTTCAATAAAATGCTAGCGTACCTTCTAGTTTAAATGTTTATTTTAAAAAATATGAAACATGCGCGGGATATTAATTATCATTCACTTCACTCAGTAATCCAGAGGAATTAAATATTTTATTAAACTGCCTTTTTTATATGCTGTCTACCTGTAACTTTTTACAAAATCCAGCCTTTTTTTAAAATTTGCATTGAAAATTATCTGATTCCACGGGCAACGTAAATATTCTAATCTGCATAAAAACCGATGAAGTGAATCAAATGAATTATAATGCAAATTCTATTAATCATGTGGATGTCAGTGAAGTCCAACCATTATTTATTGCTTATAATGAAGAAATGGATGAAACATTGATTTATCATAATTATGGCTCCATTAGTTACGTTATTTGTTATAAAATATTTGCTAAAACATTTCGCTAATGAGGTGTTAGTATGCGAAATAATTGTCGTTTGCACCCGATTTGCATAATGCGCAGAATGAGGGGAGCTTTCAATACCTCTGCAGCCCTCAATTTCGCGGTTTGCGGGCTAACCTCAATGCAGAGCCTCTGACCTGTTAGTTTCTCTCGCAGTTAATGCACCGGTTTGCGTTTGAAAATGTATGAGCTTTTATTGAGATAGACAAGATTTCACTAATTCAAAAGTAAATACATTTCATGCATATAATACATAAAATGATTTGACTAAGTCACTAATTCAAAAGTAAATAAAAATTGAAACTGAAGGAAAGTGTAAAATGAGAGAGAGAGAGAGAGAGAGAAAGAGAGAGGAGAGGGAGAGAGAGAGAGAGATGGTTACTCTAATGGATAGCTGTAAATTAAATGAACTTTGTATAAAAACTGTGTGTCTTCTGAAAAAAATGTAGTACGATGTAAATAATGTTGTGAATAATTGTAATCTGTAGAAACTTTTAAAAGTTTGATGCATAAAACTGTTGTCCGAACGTGATCGGAATGCGTTCCAGAGGCGCATTTCAATTCACAAACACTTCGACATTTAGCATCGTCAACCTACGCGACGCTTTGCAAACAAAACCGCGTTGGGGAGAGATCCATTGCAAGCAGCGAATAAATACGATGAAAGGTCGCAAATCCTGCACTTCGCCCATCGCCCTTCGCCCGGGGCGATAACGCAGAGCTGCTCGGCCGCGGGGAGGGGGAACACCAGTTCCACTCAAAAGATTTACGCGGCCCCCTGATATAAATAAACGGGGGGGGAGGCAAAGCCCCCTGCACCCGAAGGATCCGCTCGCAGTCCTTCGCCTAATTGCCAGGCGGCCGAGGCGGCGCGGATGATCCGAAGGGGAGGGGAGGGGAGGGGAGAGGCATCTGCTCCGCCCCAGATGCGCCGCTGCCGCAAGAAATAACGAATGCGCGACTTGTTTGCGAAGACGTCGCCGGGCTGCGCCACCGCTGCGCTGCCTCCGTTTCTTGCGGGGAGGGAAGGGGTGGACATTAGCCGGGGGGGAGGGGAGGGGGAAAGGGCTCTGAGGGGGGAAAACCGCGTCGCGCAGGAAGCTGCTTCGAAGTCTTCGCAGAAGGAAGCGCCTGGGATGACGCGCCTGAGAAGGCGCACGATTGCTAGGGTGAATAGAGATCACTTAGTAGTGGTTGCTATTTGGACTCAAATCAGCAGTTCTAGAAAGAAAATTTGGAAATATTTATGAGTAAAGTATTGACTGACGATTTATGAAAGGGAGTTATCTTAGCAGTAATGACTACAGATTGCGAGATCTGATCGGCCATGTCGCCACATGTCAAGATAGAGCCTGACTTCACGTCAGAAGAAAGGACAAGTTTCCCCTTTTACTCAGGTCCTTACATTTTACTAATTTTGTCAATTGTATAGGCGAGGAGAGGTTCTATGTAATAGATTAGATTGTTGATACGTAGTGTGTGCAAGTGGCCGTTTGTGAAGGTTTCTTCTTTCCTTCGCAGCGACTGAGGTGGGCGAAAGCGAAGGCCAAGAGAGAGCGAGATGGAGGGGAGAGAAGGGACAGGGACGAAGGGCGCGGCGCGCCGCCCATTACTCCGCCCTCGGCCCTTTTACAAGCCCAGTCGCCGCCCAAGGAGCCTCCGCTAAGGGCAGTTTTATTGGCAGCCCTTTGTCTCCCACGAGCTCCGGGTGTCGTATCGCAAGGGAATATTGCACAACCCACGAAGGTACACAAGAAACAAATAACTAAGCACTAGGCGTCACTGGAAAGGTAATGGTTTGAAACCACATTTGTTTTTAAACGTATTACATGGAATAGGTAAAGTAAAATGGGTACACTTCAGTACAAGCAACTGTATTCAAAATTATCCTAATATATTCATTTTAAAGAACGAGAGGATTCTCGATATTTTGTCAGCCTCGATCATTTATTACTGTCCAAGGGAATGCGAAAGAATGCTGACTAAGCCGAGAATAAGGACAGCCGGAATGAAAATGTCATAATTCCGCTCTTATACGGTCAAACTAAATAGCGGACAAAGCTGGGGTACCCGCCGTTCTATCATAACAGTTCTGTGCTCGAACCACACGAAAAGGATGATGCCGATGTACTTCTGCGGCTGCCGCGCGAGTGTCTTGCACCAGGGGCGAGGGGAAGTCAGGAGAGGGTTAGTGGGTAGGTAGTGAGTATCGTATGTGGGTTGGAAGAGAGTCAGCAGTGAGATGGTGTTGGTATGAACCTATGGTGTGGGCAATGGCGGTGTGGCTTGGACGAGGGCTTCTGGGAGTGGAGGGTTGGGATTGGGGGATTGGTGGGAGATGGGTGTGAGGAAGTGTAGATGGGAAAGTAACAGGGGAGCTAAGGGCCCTGGGTGGTGGGCGATGGGTTTGGGAAGTAGGTGTGGGGGATGGGCGTGGCTTGGTACCGCGTGGAAGGCGGCGGCTGTTAATTAAGGAGGCGAGGGGAATCCCCAGCCTAGGACGCCGCGCGCGCCCTCTGTTGAATGGATTCACAAATTCTCCCTCCGCTCTCTACTCTGCACTGTGGGCCCCGCAGACCGCCTCTAGGGCACAGGACTCTTCCTTTCCCTGAAGCCAAGGCAAGGAGCTCCCACACGCGTGCAATATTATGATAGATTTCCAGATTATGCTCCGCGGTGAAACATGAATACTTAAAAACGAGTGTGGTAAACTTTTCTTCAAAATCCTTCGCATTTCAGAAGAGGGAGAAGAAGTTTTTTAGACTTCTCTATGTAGACATTTTGATACTGTAATGAAGGAAGTCGAAAACTTAAAAGTACCTACTACCCCTTTTTGTAGATGAAGTGTAAATATTAATAGTTCCCATAACATTTAGTGAAAAGCTCATTGGTTTCCTGGGATTGTTTGGACTTAGACGAAATCATGATCTGTCTATTACAGATGGAATTTTTTTATAGAACCAGTATCGTATAACAATTTTACTAGTCTTCCCAAAAAATCCCAATTTGAAAATGATGAGTTATGCATGTTCTCGGTTTTTTATAATAGTCATTGAGACGCCAGAAAGCTACGAATTGTGTAACATACTCAGACTAAGGCAACATGAAATGAGCAGAATACATGTTATTCATCAACACTCTGTCAGATGTCTGTTTGCACTTAACGTCCTGCTATTCCTGGCGACGGATATTCGAGTGCCGCTTGAGGCAATTCGCACACGGAATGGACTAAGGCGCTGAGAAGAACGGCGTCACCACCGAAGTTCCTTTCGAGGAAAAACGACTTTTTCTGTTTTCGTGCTCACGTTCATTTTCACTCGACGAATTTTTGAAGGTAAATTTTAGGGCGTCGCCACATCCCAATTCACTCGACATTTTAGCACATGATAGGTATTTGGTAGGAGTTTTCCGTGCAGCTTCTTACTGGGAAATGCGATGTGGGTTAGGGCCTGGCGTTTGTATCTTGGGCGCCTGAATTTCATAGAAAATATTTTATCCTACGTGGGCGTGTTCTCCATTTCATTAGTCCCGAGTGCAGATGAAAATCCGATGCAAATGGCTGAAAATGAAAATGAGCGATTGCTTCTCACGAAAGTCTTCCCCTCGTGAAGGGTCTGTTGATTTTGCGAGTGAAAAAAGAACGCGGGGTGCGTGCGCTGTTTGGTCGCGGCGCCGCTCCGTTGGAGCCAGTGCGGGTGGCGCCGCCTGCGGTGATTCATGGAATTTAACCTGCGAATTAGCAATGGGGCGCAGTTAATTCGCCGGAGGGGGGAGGGGAGAGAGAGCGACGGTGGCGCTCCCCGGGGAGCCGAGGGAACTAGGCGCCCTGCGTGTGCCTGAGCCCCGCACAATGGCGCCCACGCAGGGTGGGTGGGGGGTTCGAACCCCTTCCTGTGCAACGCTGGCGCTCAGCGTGTGGCCGGGACACACTAATGAAAATTGTGCAGGAGAGACAATAAACAAAGCATTTAAATGATGCTGCGTTTCCGAATGTTAATTTCTTCGTGCAGCTACGTGTGCGTGAATTTTGTCACATCTTATGTTAATTGAAAAACGTGAGACATCTTATAATATACTTCTTTCATTTAAAAGATACAATAAATCGATATTTCCCCATCGATCGAAAGGAACTCGATATCGTCCCAGTTTGAAGCGATATTTTGCTATTTTGGAGTACTTTGCATGAAGTCTGTACTTTACATGGAGCTTCTACAGTTTCAAATAGGTCTGAAAATTAGTACCAAAGATTTTGGTTAAACTTTGTCCATGGATAGCGAATAGAACTCTCTAAAATAACAAGGTTCTCGTTTTTGTAGAAATTCGTGATTTTTTTTAAAATTACGTAAGTTATTTTCGGCTTTTTCCTACGACTACAACAATTGAATGTAGAGATTTTACTTAATGAAACCTGTTGTTCCAAGACACCTTTAAGTAAATACGTAAATGGAAAAGTGGTGTTGAACATTTTGAAATTTAGTTTTTGCGTATCATTGCCTTGAATATCAGCATTGTTTAAACAATAGTTTTGTCAAAAACTTCTAGAAATTTGTTGTTTAAAATTTCTCCTCTATGTATCCAGCTCACTGAGTAAAAATGTGTAAAGAACACTGAGATGTAAATGCAGAAGACTCATTCGTAAAATACAGGAAATAGGAAATGCGCGGGTCCTCTTAAAATGCCAATTCAAAGAATTCGCCTCAGAGCGAGTCTTTGGACGTAACCGCCGCCTTTCGGGGAAGAAAAAGTGTTGTGTACGCTCTTGCCTTCGTGGAAGGAGTATTATGTCTCGAGATTCAAAGGCTTGCGTTGGCGCGAGAGGAGACTGTGACCTCCGCAGAGCGCTCTCGCGGCACAAAAGGGAAGGAGTCCTGGAGTGCAGGAAGCGGCTGCAAAAAGGACCTCATTGCAGTTGCTAGACGCACTCGCTCTCCTGCGCAGAGGAGTAGGGGAATTTTGCGGGAGAAGAACTTCACTGTGTTTGAACACTTCAAAAAAATATCTAACCTCTGTTTACGTGACTACAGAATTATTGGGAGTCATTCTGTACGCCCTTGTACAGAATAACTCCCAGTAATCGTCCTTCTTCTATTCCTTTATTGTCTTTATTTCACTCATCACTGCAATTGTTGTCCTGAGTCTCCCTCGCCTGGATTCTTATTCATTTCAGCCTTTCAGTGTACGTTTCTATCGGTAGTCTCAGAAACTCTCCAGTGAATTTTTGTTACTTTTTGTAGGTTCATTTCTTTACAATTTTGAAAATCATTGATATTGTTTACGATGTGCCTTTTAATATGGGATGAAAGTTAACTTTGTTGGTTTAAATTTAAGCTATTACAGCGCATTGGAAACTGCGGTTAATGTTTACTTAATGGGTATAACATGGAGTAATGAGATCTGGCATCACTGTACGCGTGCCCGCGGAGGATTTTACCTTCCAGGTATTTCCCCTGGGGAATGCTGTTCCAGCAGGGGAAGCTCTGAGCTCCTAGCTAGGCTCTCGACATCCCGACGTGGTAATCTAATGCATGCAAGTGAATGCGTGTGAAATGAAAAAGATAGAACTCTGAAGCGAAAGCAATGAGCTCGCGCGGTCCACAGCCCGTTTAAATGGGTAGTGTGACCGCATCCGCCTGATATTAATTTGGGAAACCACGGAAACGATCGACCACATCAGCCGACCGCTAGAACTCTCCATCAGAGACCGGCTGAATTCAATCTGCATAGCTAGTGTTGATAACCCGCCTCCGTTGGGACTAAATGTAGAACCTCGGAGCAGAGTGAGCGGCAGTGCTCTGAGGGAGCGGAGCAGGTCCTGAGAGAGCAACGGCCGAACGTGTGGCCTGTGAATAACGCCAAACCCTTCACCCCATCTCCGTCAAAGGCAACGAAGCGATCGCAACGAGATACGAAGCCCGGCCGACGGTTTCGGGGGGGCGGTGGGCGGGGAAGGCCAGATCGCGGCCGCGCGGTCCACCGCAATTTCGCGCTCTATTTGCCCAAATCTGCGCTGGAAATATCGACGTCCTCCGTCCGTCCGTCTGAACATCGCTGGCTGTCCGTTTGTGTGACGCACGCCGGTTTTTCTGCCGTTGCGTTGGGAAGTGATCTGCAGCGCAGGAATATTAATCCCTGCAGTCGATTCCCCGGAACCGGAAATGCAACGCATAATCATTACTGCAACTTTTATAAACTCATTATTGCAGCTTTAAATTTAAATCCGTTAGTGATAATTTCCGTGTAATGTAATTGAATCGTGGGTGGTTATTGCGTGTTTACACAATAATTAATTTATCTTAATTGCGTGAAGAGGATGCTCTCATGAGTTTATCGCGCTTGCCCTGAGCGCGAGTGCACGTGAGTGTGTTGAACGCGGTCCAAAAACGCGGTGACTCTCTCTGCCGAGTCCTCTGTTGCAAGGCCTCTTGGAACCTGTTCGGCCGCTCCCGCTATTGCAGAAGGCCCTGATGGAAGAAGGTGCTCGACTGTCGAGGTAGATTATTGGTTAGGCAAGTCGAGAGGCTCAGCATTCAATAGAGATTGGTAAGAGGGAGTTCTTTAACCATCTTTTATCTATTCTTGGAATGTCCGTTACAGAGTTGCTGAATAATTTGTGGACTGCTATGTGGCTTTTTAGAACAGCATATTAATATAGTTTTCTAAATCAGTGTTTAAAAATCTTACTATTTCGATTAATATTGCTGCGAGATCTAAATTCATTTGTGAAAAAGTGACATAAAATTTTTTGATGAAGTAAAGGAAGAAAATACGGCCATAATACATTGAAGAAGCACAGATAGTTTTCAGAGTCGGGAATATAAAAGTTTCATTTTAATCACCTACAGATATGGTAGCCTACCGGAAATTTATCTTCATATACCAACTGTGAAACTAAAATTCGTAACAAACCTGGAATCCTCCCCAATTATTGGCAATACGATTTACGAAACACAACGGGTTTTGTGTTTAATATGCATACAATGCTAAACTAGATATACGGAACAGTTCTCCCATTGCGGATTTGATCTTCACGAGAGCGACAGACGAAGTACACATTACAATCATATTGGAAAAATCAATTTAAAACTGAAAATGTGAATGATTAATCTTATTAATAACTAAAGAGTTTGCTTGTCGATGTAAAAATATGATCCTATCCTGTAGGGGAAGCTGTTTTTTAGTTGACCAGATGCGATATGGTAGTATTGTATTCTGCAAAATAAGTTGAGTTCTTAAACAAGCAAACCCTCCAAACTCTTATTATGTTCGCACTATGTTTACAGTAACCTATATTTTTCGGTTTAAATTTGAGAATTAACATTTCTTGAGGTTTTGATTGATGAGTGTAGAAGTTTGTCTTGAGAAGAATGAAAGTTAAAAATAGTGTTATGCACATACTATATTTTCTTTAATGATGTTCCTTACACATCAAAATCTTAAAATTTAGAGCTTTCTGCTCCAACAACTGAGATTTTTTCTTTAAATAAAAGATGGGGGCGCGAAGTGGCAGCGGCGGCGCCTGTGAGGAAGGAGTTGGTTCGAGCGTCAACCGCGAGGGGCGCTGTGCGCGATGGGACAATTGCACGAGAAGCCTCAACTTTCTCATTAACTAGCGGAAGCTGTAAGGGACGGTCTGTTCTCCATTTGCCCTTTTAGTGTGCAAAAGTTTATCTACGCGACAGAAAAATTAGAAATGATATTGTACTAACGAAAGCGTTACAATGGAAGTTTAAAAAATAAGTTGAATTGTGTCGAAATCAGAGGGCTTCTAATCAGGAGAGAAACTTTTATTGACAGAGTTGGATTCATTGCCGCAGAGTTTGTTAACAGGTAATTCCATCACAACTTCATGGGTTTGCAACGTGATTGGAATTATTTCACACTTTGTTCTGTTTGTCGGTAATATTCTAATTAATATCAAGTTCCTTGTAATCGCTAAATCCAAAAATATCATTTTAAGAAGATTGAATATTTCCTTTTAATTCGTATTTAATCTGTAGTTCAAGGTTCCCATTCATTCAATTTTTTTCTGTTTTTTTTAATAGAATGAATAAGATATCTGACTTTCATTAGTCATTCATGAATCGATTCATTAGAGTCATAAAGGTACTGCACAAATTGAATGCACACTGATTGATTTCATAGTATATCATGTTGAGTGTAATGTGAAAGCTCAATTCAGCTTATTTGTGACCTATTATAATTCTACAAAGCAAATATTATCGTGATTTTCCGATTTGCAGAGGATTTACTGCTTTTGAAATGACTGGAGTTTCGTGCTACTCCAAATTCAATGTGTGTTTTAGAGAAACAAGGGTATTATCGTTTCGTTGTTTGTAATGTGCGTACTATAATTCTTGACATTTTTAGCATCGCTTTCGCGTGAATGGAATTAATATTCTCTGCTGGAAATACCACCACAATCAATACAGGAGAATAATGAAATGGTAGTTGATATTTGCCATTTTATTGAAACAATTCCGGACAGAATAAGTAAAATAGCTGAATAATTGTATTTATTCATCAACTATTGTAATATGTGTTCTGTTTATAACATGAAATTCTATTTAATGTTGCGAATGCAATTCATTTGACTTCCTTATTTTTATAAAAGAGCCATGCACGTTTTGTAATATGATATATTGAACCATGGCTTCTCTTCAAAATTGGAAGTGTACCCTCCGATAAAACTTTAAAATATGTAGATTCAGACACCACATCGGTTAATGTATAATTGGATATATTGTACATTATATATAACACGAATAATTGTTCTGAATTTGAATTAGTAGAGAAGAAAACCACTGCACTAGTTTCAAAGCATACGAAACATACCATATAAAATGTGAAAAGTTATCTTTTGAAATGTAAACTGCTAATGGATATGTTGTGCCCGAGTGGCAGCGAGTGGAAGCTCATTTGTGGCCTTAAGTGCATTCCCTGCATTCCATTATGACTGGGGGCAATACATCATGCGACATACTCAGAGAGGGGACAATAGGCTCCATTAGCCCTTTGGATGACAGTCCTTGTACGCGACGGAAACAAATGAAAAGCAGCGCGCGCTGACATGGATTTGATAATAAATTGATCGTCGCTTTCCACATGTATTGGCAGACTGTCGTAGGTGTGAGCACATACGAGTTGTTTTGTATTGTTCCAGAAAAATTCTATTTTAAATACTTTTTTTTAACTTGTGTACTCATGGAATGGTTATGTAAGTTTACTAATGATAAACAGAACTGAACCAAAGAGTTTTTTTCTGAAATATTAAATCCATGCAAACATAAATAATCTACTAGACATTAGAAACGCGAAATAGATTACATTGTCATATCGTGATCAATATCTGGTTGAATATTTTTAAAATTCGCCATACTGTAGATGAATTGTTTTAGTGGATAGGAAATGTTATGTTTTTTGAATGTTGATGGAGCAAAGGGAGATTGAGTGAAAAGGGAAATAAGAAAATACGAGAGAAACCTGCCGGGAACTCACTTTGTAGCCGCAAATCACAACAAACAGTGAAAGAACGAAATCTGTTTCTCGTGCAGACGAATCATTTCGATGAATTATTTCGACTCTAGAAGGGAACCACGATGTGAAAGAAGACAATGGAGTATCCAACTTCATAAACAAAATGCAAAATGAATGAATTATGACATTTTATGAGAATAGTAATGTGGATCTGTCTCGGAAATTAACCAAACATTGTATTTTCAAGCATAATGAAGAGTACACTGTCTCCCCCCATCACTTCAACATCCGTGACTCTTTCCAAAGACTTTCTTCAATCTGATTATCAACTCTTCCTCAATGCATACATTAGTCTAAGCCGGTTTTTCCATTTTCATCTTACTACTTCTGTTTTAATTTTATTCTTCTCCAGCCTTCGTATCCTCTACATCGTTTCCTCCCTGGTCTATTCCTTTCCACCCCATGGCCTCCGTGGAGGGAGTGATCGTCACTCGAAGTGAGCGCTACTCAAGGTTTCGCCTTCTCAGATCATTGTTTACGTTAGTTTTCACATTTAAGTACACATATAAGTACTTCACATTTAAACTATCTGTGAAAATGTCAGTGATGCTAACTATTAAGCTATTTTTTGTTTGGAAGGCGTTTACAAGATCCATATGTAAGAAGAGAGTCCACCTTACTTCTTTGCTTATTTTCTCTCGCGCTTCGCAATTTCCTTTAAATCACTTCGTTTCGCCGCCTCCTGCAACTTTATCACCTGTCCGTGTTATTGTTCTCTTTATCCGTTCCCTTCAAGGCTTCTCCCTCCCTTCTTTGACCCACTCTTCGCATTGAATTCAGTTGTTTCCACTTCCCTTCCGCATTCCCTATCCTCTTCTTTCCTTCTTTGTTCAGCTCTGATCTTTCCCTCCATCCCTTGTATTCCTTCACTGCACTGCCTCAGCTTGTTCTATGTATGTTGCAATCCCTGAAAGCGTTCACCCTTTCCTTCATTTCCCATTACACGCGCCGCTTGTGCTCGCGCGGCCGTCCAACGTAAAATGCATGTCTCTCCACGATCACGATCTGCCGTGCACTTGGAGGCGCATCTCTTCCTTTGACATGTTCATCCTCTTGCGGGAATACGCACACTCTCCAGCCCTCACTTTCCTTGCAAACAGCCGCGCCCTGCCCTCTCGCCCGCCTCATGGGCGCGTCCACAGGGGCGGGGGCGTAATTGGTGGAGGGCGACGGAATTTAAAAGCTGCGAAATGAATTGCGCGCGAACGGGGGAAGAGAATTATTCATTTCAAGCGCTTTCGCTTCGCTTCCCTTCCCCGCCCTCAGCAGAGCACGGCGGGCTGCGTGGCCGCTTCTGCGCTGTGGCATCCGCTTCGCTTCTCTCGCATACCGCCCCGGTTCCTCCCCGCTCAGCCGACGCTATCGCTTTGCCGCCACCCTACCCCACGCTAACATTTGGCCTCTGTCGTTGCTACACTCCGTTTCTCTTAGAGGCTGTAATAAAACCATCCATCCTTCCCTCCTTACTAGGCCCTACACAATGGTCTGCGCTTCACTGTAGCCATCGTCGCTTCTACCACACACAAGATAACTGTTACTGCAGGTAACTATTACTGCAGGTGCGTGTACTTGAGGCCACGTTCAGCTTATGCATATGAATGTATCCTCGCACCCACTGCCTCCATCGCCCCTTCTCACGCCCACAGACGATCGCCCGCAACATGGATGAGGCTGACAAGGCACAGACAAACTCTAAGTCTGCGAGTGTATGAGAGCACGTCGAGGAAGACGAAGCTTTTGCAGTCCCTCTTGCAACGAACGCTTCTCAGCAACTGCTTCGCCCCACCTGGCGGGCGGCGATCGCTCACGGGCGATCGAGCGATGGGCGATGGGCGATGGGCGAGGGGCGATGGGCGAGGGGCGAGGGGCGAGGGGCGAGGGGCGATGGGCGATGGGCGATGGGCGCCGGCGGCCGCGAGCACTCGTGAAAAGTTGCCTCCCCCTCCACCGCAGAGCGCGCCCCAATCGATCACCGGAATAATTGAACGTCGGTGCGGGGGGCGGCTGGGCCTCGTCCAGCGGCTGATCCATCCACTTCCGCTTCCGGTGCCTCCCAGGTCACGTGGCCGCAGGAGCTTCGGGAGGACAGCGCCACCGCCTTGCAAGGGAACGCTGTCCGTGAAGCTCCTGCAACTCTCTGCAAGCTCTCTGCGGGCGCAAATTCAGAAAGCTCTAAAACAAGTCTTGTACAAATGTCTAGAACAAGATCAAAACATGCGGCCAGGCTTCGTCCAGCGGTTGATCCATCCACTTCCGCTTCCGGCGCCGCCCGGGTCACGTGGCCGGAGGAGCTGCAAGAGGAGAGCGCCACCGCCGTGCAAGGGAACGCTGTCCGTGAAGCTCTGCAACTCTCTGCAAGGTCACGTGGGTGGAGGAGTGCAAGCTCTCTGTGAGCGTAGGAGAGTCACGAATTCGGAGCAGCGCAGGGGAGTGGAGCGAGTTCTTGCAAAGCAGCACGTGGCCGTCTGCGCCTCTCCCACCCCTTCCCGAAAAGGACCGCCATGACGCGCGAGCGCAGAAAATGTTCCAAATAAATTTCCCTGCCACACACAAGAACATTCACATTCTTCCCAAACGAAGATATTCACTTATCGTATCAGAATATTCGTTCGTTCAAAGACTTCGTAGTTTTTCTGTGGGGTCCGACGGTGACCTTCACCACCGATGTCCTCCGGAGGCGAAATGTCATTGGCGCGCTACTGCTAAAGGAGTAGCAATGGAAGGTTAGCTTGCGTACCCAAGTTCAAGTTTACTTTACAGAAGCTTCTATTGTTTTTGTGGTTTAAAGGTGTCATTGAAGTGGTTTATGGATAATAATTAAAGTGACAGATGACAGAGGCGATGACGGTTTGATGAAGGATTGAGAAATCGGCGAATGGCAGACAGGAAAATAGGGAGATCCCCGCTAAAACCTCCCGAAATCTCAATTCGCCCACGGCAAGTCCCACGGGTGCTGTACGGGGATCGAGCCATGACCCTTGCAGTTGAAGGTGTAGGAGCTCGCTATACTATGATCCCTTGAAATTTCGTGGGCAGAGAGGTCTTGGGTTTGAGTCTGCGTTGAACGATGAGTATTGCGCGAATGGAAATTATGTTCGCGGCTGCTCTGATCAGTCTTTACCTGGTTTCCTACGTTCCGTTCCACACGGATGACGGGGCAGTAGATTAAACAACGGATCACGGACCACCTTCCTTCCCTATGGTGGCCTCCGCTCAGGCATCCACAGAACGAGGCGAAGGACCGATCCTCTATCCTCTGGTGACCCATTGTTAAAAAAGGATTGCTATTTTAATGGTTAGGTTAAGAAGTTTCTCAATTGACTGTCAACGGACACTGACAAATAGCTTAAGAATCCAAAGATTTCCCTTTAGATACTTAGAGATGTGACAATTCGATACGCAGGATAAAAAACACGAGATAATGAGAAGGAAAAATGGTTTGAATGTATTAACCAATAGAATTACATTCTTTGTTCGAGATTGTTAGCACATTTTGGTCGGCGCGGACAAGTTCCTGCGACTTCCGCCCACCTGGACACTCTTTGTGGTACTCCCGCTAAATTATGGGAGTTCCATGCTACACCAGTGTGTTATGGGGGCGCTAACTCCAAAGTTCGCGCGTCCCACTTAAAAAAAATCAATCAACAATCAATCAATCAATTAATAAACGAATTAAGACATTAATTGATCATTGTTTCCCCGCGCCTCGATGCATGTGGCGGTTCTTCCGCCGCCCGGCCAGGTTGCAACCAGCTACCCTCGGCGCCGACACCGATGACAGTCACGTCGACATCACCACCGTCACCGCCGCTACCACCACCATCACGCCGTCGCCGCCCGTATCTCCCCCCGCCTACGTCCGCCCCTCCGCCGGCTAGCCGGCTGGCCGCCCCCCTGCGCCCTGCCCGGGGTCTGAACCCGGGGCGGGGCCAGTGCCCGGCGGTTAGCGGGAGAGATCGCTGGTGGACTGTGGGCCAAGCGGAAGGGGCTATGGTGGACCTTGAGCGTGAAGCATCCACGGCGGTGAAAGGCATTTTCTTGCTATCTGCATTTGAGACCCTCTACTAGACAGCTGTGTAATTCGGAGGAGCTGTGGTGCTGTGAGAGTGGTCTGGGTTGGAAAATCCAGCCATGTGTGCCTCGTAACCTTTCAATACATTCTGCAATGTTACATTAATTTGGTTTTTCTTGCTGTGTTAGTCAGGTAGCATCGCTTGGTCAGTGTGTGCCTTTCATTTTGTGTTTTCACAACATTGCAAGAGTTTTGTGAAATTGTTAGTTTTTTTGTATTCTTTGACAAGATAGTATGAAGAAAAAATTCGGCAGCGGATAGAAAATAAGAGAAAACACGGAAGAGATGGTGGCATTGTTAAACTATTGACATAATGCATAACCTCAGTAAAAGACAAGGAGCAGAATTGAATTCCAAGTTCTCCGATGTAAATTGTCTGAGCTTGGGCATCCACAGCCCGAAACGACAGCAATTATTCCGTGTCCGAAAATCTACTTGTCACCCAGTCTCTTAGGTTTCATTTGTAATTAACTCTAAAATGTAAGCACAGTTGATGTTATCTGTGTCATTTTATGGGCACTTCTAATTAATTTAATGTGTTATTTCATTTGAAAGAAACTTGAAATACAAATATTGATTTGCATCTTCGACATAATTTTTATATTTCCATTTTAAAGCCATTTCCTTGGTCTTATTTTCTGGGAAAGACGTTTCTCATTTGGTAATAACCTTTCCGGCAGTCTTTCCGATAAGTCTTCTTTTCTCCGACTACGCGAAGGACTTTGGATGAAGTTTTTCTTTCTGAAAATTAATTAAAATCTTCCAACTCTGATAACTTGTATGTTTGTGTTTCCGATATTACAATCTTTGTGAATGATCATATTTCTGTGATTTAACTTTTGGGAAGTTGAAAAATTCAGCTTTTAATGTTGTTCGAAATTTGGGAATTGATGTAGACGAACAGGCGTGCCATTTTGTGGTTGAGGAAGGCCAGCATTTAATTCAGTTGGTTTGTGAAAGCCGTCTTCCCTCTGTTAGTCAATAGAAGGCGCGATGCGTGCCAGTTGGCTCTCGGGCTACCTGTTGGACGCACTGCCTCGCGAGATGGCGTCGCTCATCAATCCCTCTCCCTCTCCCTCCCAACGCGTTTCCCTCTCGAGTCGCTCCCACTGGGAAACGGCGACCTGCGCCTGCGCAGACGCCGAGCCACCGACCGTTCGCTGCTCGCTGCCTCTGGTTGCTGTTGTGAACAGGTTGTGCTAGTTTGCGTACGTTGTGCTACAAAGAATGGTGGAGGTCATGTAGAATTGATTATTTCGATGTGATGGATGGAGGCAAATGATCGCTTGTTGTTGCGTTCCCGTTTAGATACGTATTATTACAAAGGGAGTCGTGTCCACATGTGTGCACACAGTCGGCGTGTGAGCTGCATGCTTTTATTCCCCGCACCACACTGCTGTTACGTCTCCTTCCTTTCTCTTCTCCAATTTCTTAATTTATTCTTTTTTCCATTTTCTTAATTTTGTTTTACTTCTTTCCTGTTACGTTTCACTTTTTTCTTCTTTTGTACCTTCCCTCTCATATCTTATTTAAAGCTTAATTTTCCATTCGTTCTACCTCTTGCATCATTCAAGAGATGTCTCCTCTTTCTATATATTTTATGGCTTAAATTGCCTTCGTCACGACCTGAGACCTTAAAGTAATGTTATGAAGAGACCATAATCTTCGGCAGCCTCAAGGCGTACGAGTGAAATAACGAGTGACGCGACGTGCCGAATTGGACGTTTTAAAATGAAGGCGCCGAAGACACTTTGCTACGGTACACGAACATCACTATAGTACGAACTGAATGGAATGGGAACTTAAAATTCTCTTCGGTTTATTGTCAGTAAGCGAGGCCGAAGCCATGTTGATACACGCCGTCACAGTGTTTTGTTCTCTTTACAGCACTCGGTTGTTTTTGTATAAATTCTTTACGGTACGCGTACGGCAAAGTAACTATCTCCAAACCAAAAACAGTGAAGGTAAGTACTAGGTGCTTCCATGCGTGAGTGGAAATATGTTTCATTTCTTTCCTTTCGGACTAAATATGTCCTTCTCCACAATGCAAATCTTTGCCGTGAATCGTGATCTTTGCATTGACGCCTCTGCTGCCCTCTGTCTACCGTTCCGGGAGTCTCTACAGTTGGCATTGTAAACACCCAGGGCCGGCCGAAAGTTATAATTAGGCCCTCGCCCCCGCCCTTGTTCGTGTCAACGCGGCCATGAATATGCAACGGACGGCACTTTGAATAATTCCATTGGAAAGTGACAATTACACGAAACGGTAAATTGATTCTTGAATTCACAAATAAATGTAATGCAAACACGGATAAACATGCAAATATAATTTATTTAACTGACTCTGTTTCTCCTCTCTGGGTGGAAGCGAGCTGCGCTGTGTTGTGTCTGTTATGGGGAGGGGATGGCCAGAGCTTTCGTTCAATTGTCTTCCTTGCAAGTTCGTGCGATCGAGCAACTTAAGGTACTGTGGGAACGCAAGGAAAAAGGTGGAAGTGCAGTGACTAGTAACTTCTGCTTTTGCAGAGAAGAGGCCTCTTCCTTGGAGGCTTGCTATCGCGTGACGTCAGCCGTGTCGCAAGGAGTGACGCATTCAGTCGGTACGCGCAGTATGAGAATAGACAGTGACACAATTACACGTTTGCATTTTTCAGTCCAAGTCTTAACAATTTCATTCTTTTTCAATGTTTGCCGATTTTCTGCATGTCTAACCGTATCACGGGCTCTTTCATATGTCCGAAGACTGCTTATTGTTTTTTCAATTCCTGCAGCATTGAACATTAGTAACATACTCATTGATGTATACAGGAGTTGTAATGTTACCTGTTTTTAGTGTTTCAACTGCATATACTAGTTTTAAAACGTAATCTTTAACTGAACTGAACATTACACTTGGTACTAGTCATGTTCATTGTGCGATCAATTCCTTTGAAGTGGAGTCGTTCATTTCACGTCACTCATTGCAGATCAGTTCAGTTGGTCTTTCTGATCAGCGTTGACTTGACTATTGACCCTTCAGAGGTAATACTGGTGTGTTTTTTTTTCGAAAGAGATCTCCATGCAATCTAAAGTGCTTCTCACAAATATGAAACAGAAACCATTAAACTATTTGCTTTTCTCGTGGAAATGGTTTTAAAAACAGAATTTTTCATTTAGCTCCAAAACATATTTTTCCATTAGAATATCTGTATGAATCTAAAATGCTTTTTTAAACGTGATAGTAACAGGAGTGAATATATAATATTTATCGTGTTGATTTCAGCAGTTGTAGAAACAGTGTGGCACTTACAGAGGTCGTGAATACAAGAGTAGAACAAAGTTCTTGGAGCATAAGTTGGTAACTAGTGAGACGTTTTCGCTGAGCCAGACGTTGCTGCTACGAAGCGAATATTGCAGCTGCCTTCGATGGCTCGTGGAGGTGGCCGGCACTTCTTTGGCGAGTGCGAATTTCGTCTGTCTGTTCCGCGTATAGATAAATGAATATAATTCAGCGCGGTTCCTAGAAATGTTGCTCGTTCTCAATGTTACCTCTGGCGTTTAAAAGTTTACGGTAGCTGCTCAAATGCATTTCAAGTTGCACTTGCAAGAGGGAGAAGATAACTTTTGAGTGCATTAGTGTCCCGTTTCTCTTTACGTTGCGAACTTTTGATTTCGTCTCGGTAGTCATCTACTTTTCTTCGTGGTATTTGAATACGTTTAGTGGAAGTAACTGAAGGACATGTCTTTCACGAGATGCACGCACATGTATTCCTTTGTAAGGTATGTGATGCGTTAAAACTCAACTTATATATGTGCCAATTAAAGATCTAATATGCTCAATTTTGTAAATAAATAAAGTAATGAAGCCACTTCAAAAATATTCATAATTTGTGGATGGAATATTTACTGTTTGCTGTTTACCTTTTTACGTCCCCTCCTTAACGAATCGTTTTAATGAGAAGACGAATGTTGATAATCATATGTGTTGTGAGAAGGTTTCACATTATACAGAAAATTGGAAAGGATTAGCCAACACTTTTCTGAAATTATGGATGTCACAGTTATTAAGGGTTCACAAAATTCATTAGGCAGGATTCTAGATGAATAAACGAGTTTCAGATTGTTTAATACAAAGCGGAAATGTATAGAATAGAAGACTGTTATAGATGGGTGGATCAGAGTTCAAAAAAGCCTCGCGATTTCTCTCATCCGTGGGCAGTTACAGGCTGATCAGAATTGAGTAAGAATACTCTGCTGATGTTGAGGACATAACCTGTGAACAAAGAACCATACAGATGAAAAGATTGTCACTACGTAGTGTGTTAGAAAATAATTGCAAAGACACAAAAGTAATGTAGTGAAATGAATAAAATGTTAATTTTGGTTACAACAGCACCTATTTAACTCTAATGAAAGAAAGTGTTACAATATGAATAAATACTGAGCGTGTATTTTTATCGTATCAAATTTTCTTGTATTATGTCGTAAAAACTTATTATGAAGTGTATCTTTAAACTCATGAGACAATTTGTACTGTTGGCTTAATAAAGAGTTGCAGTAAGTGGGAGTATATTACTGTAAGGTACGCCTTGCATGGCATCCATCGATCTGAGCTGAGCGAGTCGCCGTGCACAGAGGGAGCTGTTGGAGCGGAGGGGACGGTGTGGGTTCGGAGCGCCGAGTGCAGAGAGCATAAGAGAGAGTGTGCGCCACCTGCTCTGCTGGAAGTGGAGGTGGAAGTGGAGCCGAAGGGCAGGGAAGGACCCTTTGCTTCCGGGCCTTCGGGAACTGCCCTCCCCGGCCAGATGGAAGGGCCTGTCTGCAATGAGGAGGTTGCGTCCTCGTGAATTCGCCCAACGGATCTTCTTCGATCGTTATCCTGGGCGTACGTTAATTCTATAACCTTCGTTTGCGGACTTCCAACATCAAAAATCTAACGAGCA
Organism: Acheta domesticus; assembly: GCA_031308135.1. Classification (NCBI taxonomy): domain Eukaryota; kingdom Metazoa; phylum Arthropoda; class Insecta; order Orthoptera; family Gryllidae; genus Acheta; species Acheta domesticus. The sequence continues at coordinate 33,809,940 of JAHLJT010002630.1, forward strand.
GCAAATTGCTCAACCGAGTTCCCGTAATTGTCAATAAAAAATTAGTAAGCCATTTAATAGCTTTTATGAAAAAAGATGAAATGCTATTACAGCGTGCAATAAGAATGTGACAGTTGAGTCGCAATGCAAGTCGTGGAAAGCGATGTAGTATTCGTGAACCAAGGAGAAGAGCTGAAAAGGTAAAGAAATGCCTGGAGCAAGAGGACGGGGCCAGAGGTGCACGAGTGACACTGTGCAAGCGTCATAATGCAAGCACCCGAGGGAGCGCCGTGGAGGGGGAGAGGCGTGGAAAGTAGCCCCGGGCGAAGGGCGGGAGGGCGCGGGTCGCCCGGGGCGATGGGGCGACGCGGAGGGGCTTCCTGGCGGCGCCAGGGCTGTCCATCCGCCCCCAGCGCCACGCGTGGCCCCTCCAGGAACCTCTTGTCGCCCTCTCCCTCCATCATTTCAACTGTGGGTACCCCATGGTTAATTTCAATGACACGTCGGAATATTTAGAAAAATATGCATCGTACCAAAGAAAGTTGGAATTGTAAAAATATTTCGAAATGTGAAAATCACTTGCTTAACAATGGATGTGCTCTGGCGTCTGAGGGTATCTTAGAAATTTGAAGTAAGAACCGTCGTGTTGGGGCAGTGGGCGTTGGGCCCCCTTGTGCGTGACGCAGTGCGGCGCTGTGCACCCGTGCCTCGCCCTCTGCCTTTGTAACTCATCTCCCTCCCCTCGTCCTCTCCCGTATCGGAAGCCGTAACAAATGGGACACGCGCCCGCCAACGCATCCTTGTCGTACGATCTCCCACTGTTCCCCCGGCTCTCTCTCCCTGTCTCTCTCCCTCTCTCTCTTGTGGCATTATCTCTACGTCTACCCTCAAGCGCACCCGCTATCCCTTCTGCTCGCCATCCGCTCTTAATATGCACTCTCCTTGTAGGCACCCTCTCCTCCAAACCACACATCCTTCGTGGCCTTCCCACCCCTCCTCTGCAGCTGTGCCTCTTTCTCGCTGGCGCCTGCGTGAAGGCGCCCGCCGTCCACTCCCTCCCGCGACGGAGGGCGCTCCATTGACGCGAGATGCGATAACGCGATTACGCCGTGTTTACACCATGCACTCGTTCATGACCCGCACGGCGCCCAGAGGGCGGTGCGGGGCGCTGGGCGGTGCGGTGGTGGCGCCGAGGGGTGGGAGGAGACGTGGAGGGCTGGGGCGGGGCGAGGGGAGCGTAGAAGGCGCAGCGGCGACAGAGGGCGCGGCCGCCGCCGTTTCTCTCTCTCTTGACAGCGCCTCCCCCTCCCTTGGGAACAGCAAGGGGTGGAGAGAGAGGGGCTCCTCTTGTGCGGGGGCGTCGCCGTTGAAACGAAGTGCGGACGCGAATCGTAACTTCAGGCGCTCCGCAGGGCGACGAATGCGCCGCTACGAAAAAAGCAGAAAACGAAAATATAAGAGCGCAGAAAACACAAAGGTTGATATCTTTTACGTTGTTTTTCGGAAACTATTTAATTTTTCTCATTTGTTATAATTTTACCATTGAAACTGGATAATGATTGTACAATACAAACCATGGTCGTATCTCACAAACACAATCTACATCCGCTTCAATATTTATCCACTAATATTAATAATAGCTAAGATGGGAATTATTATACCTTCACTTATCTATGAAAGCAAAGCAATTATCCCTTTCACGGGACGTTCTGACAAGATTTCATGTTCATGCCAAATACAAGTGTGTGTTTGTCTACGTATCAATAGAGCAAATGGGACATAAATGCATACAAATGCATTGTTGCAATTTTCCTTCGTATGTTCACTGGAATAAAAAGTTATAAAGTACACATGTGCAATTAAAATGTCAGTTGATTGAATTGCCAAGAACCAAATTTCGCAATTTAGACACTGGGGGCAAAATAGAAAGACGTTTCGTTTAAGTTTAGCGCATCCGCGCCAGGTCCCACCGTTTTCCACTGCTGTCGAACACTGCGATAACTAACGGAAAATACAAGCATTCCTTTCACTAGTGCGTCTGCCTACCTCTATTTGAGTTTGTATGTTGACAAATTAAGAAACTGCTCTTGTTTTGACCATTGAGGCACTTACTTGCACATTAGTTTGGTCTTTCATTGAAGTGGAAGGTTTGCGATGCTTGAGGTTTTGCTGTCAAGAAAGGACAAAGCAGGAACACAATACACGACAGGAAGCGATAAAATATCTCCATTCTATGTTTATTATTGATTACAACACTAAAAAATGTAATGACTCTTACTTACAATGCGCCAGTGTATCTTTCAACATACTAAATGCGTGGTTTTCACTGCATTCGGTCCACCACAACACCAGCCTACAAGTAGCTTCACAAACGGATGTTCGATTGAACTGCACGTATGCACTGTTTACTCCCCAATAGACCGGAGGAAAATCTTCGCCTCTTAATTTTCGCCTCATCTTTAAGTGAACCGGTAATTACACGTGGCAAGATTTGAACTGCATATGGGATGCTGTGAGACCTCAGAATACAGATTTTGAAAAGCGAATAAGGGTGCGGGATTGTGGATGCACATGGTCTTGCAACGAAAGAATGTCTTTAGATAATCCGTCTCGCCCTTCTCATATGCAGAACCTAAATGGTTTGTCACTTCATGAAAAGTCACTCATAGGTTCCATACGCTCTTATGATCAATTTAAAAAAGACATTTTCATTTTTTTCGGCTCTTTGGTTTTCGATTGAAATGCGGAAAAACAAATCGGTTTCTCCCGGAAATTTAAAAAAATTTATTTTGTAAATTTACAACTGGGACACTTCACTTATTCGAATCCGTGTCTATTCTATCCATATTTCTATTGCTGTGCACTGTGTGTTCCTATAGTATAAACACACGTGTTTTATAGTTAACGTCCTTCGCAAAGCAAACGGACAACAGTGTGCCAACAGCCAAATGTTTCCTCCTGAAGCTACGAAGTGCATCAAGGAGTAGAGCTAGGTGTCCGCTAGGTAACGGACGCTTCTTATAACACACGTCCGCAGCGCGCCCATATGGCGTGTTACCTTCACATTCTTTCGACGCTATGACGAACGCACTGTAACGTCCGTCATATGACGCATGTGTGCAACTAGCCTAATAATTCTAATATGGAAGACGATACAAGAGTTCATTAAAAAAATGAGAACTTGTTGTGTCACTTGTGGTAACGGAAAGGGGGCTGTGGGAAGAAAGTGATGCGATTTCATGGACAACGCGAGTCTGAGGCTGAAATTGGACAACCAAGAAGACAGCAGAAGCAATAAAAGCGTAGACATTGCATACGTAAACCTGACAGAAGGTAAAAAATCCAGTCGGATTAATTGATGCATCAACATTGATTGTATTTATTTATACATGCATTTATAATGACTTAAACTGTTTAAAGCTTTTATCGCTTAGAATATATGCATGTTATATACGTTTAGTTTTTGTGGAACATTCGTTATTCCTTTTCTGTGTGATGGAACTACGTGAGCGAGGAGCACAGCGCTCCGGCAGATGTCGCTGGCAGCGTGGAACGAAGGTTAATCCAAAGGTTGAGCCTCATCCATGGAGTTGTGGGCAAAATTCGGGCTGATGCAAATGAGCTCGGAATGAAGCGGTTCGGTGGCCGCTGCCCTCCGCCTGCCCTCAAGCAACGACGTTAACTGCCGCCAATTCATATGCAGAGGCATCGACGCCGCCACCTGTCGAACAATATCGCCGGCAGAGCGCGGGCGGCGTTGGATTCGGAAGAGTTGTGGCCGGCGGCGCTGCAGGTGGCGGTGGCGGCGCCGGGGGCGCAGGGGGCCATGGAAACAGCGCAGGGCGGTGTGTTGTGGTGGGGGGGGGCGTTTGCAGCGGCTGAAAAGCGCAGCCCAGTGAGGATCTTGCAGCGGAGGGTCGCTGCGATTGAGAGTTGAGATGAGATTCACCTCAACTGCCCGTGTTTGATTCACGGTCGGGTGACTGTCATTTCAACAATTTTGATTGTAATATTTATGACATTGCTTTCAAAACCTCCAAATGTGGAAGAAGACCACCCGAAAGGACGACTGTTGCCACTGCAATGTCTTTGACTAGAAGGTACCAGGGTTAGACGAGGGACGGATTTTCGCCACTAGCGAGTAGCGAGGCTGGCAGGACACGTGGAGAGGAACGCCAATGGAAGCTTGCAATTCCCAAAGGAGAAAATACCTGTGGAGGAAACACTGCACCAGCCGGCGAATAGGTCCGTGCTGGCTCTCTCCATCCAGCGGGGAGGAAACAACTTCGGAGACACAGCATGCAAATAACAAGTGCAAGGTTAATGACCATAGCAGATGACGTGCCTAGAAAGGTCTCTCATTGAAATGGAATGAAATACGAAGAAGGAGAAACGGCTGCTTGGCGAGCGCATGTCCCGAGAGGCTGCACTTCCGCACCGCTGATCCACTCCCTCGTAATGAGGCGCAGAAATCGCCTCCTGATTGGAGATGATGGCGAGAACGGTTATCGATTGGCGCCGAACGATTTACGGAGAAAGGTCCGAATAACGAGGCAGCGCAAAGCGGTGTCAAACGGGCGGGCGCTCTGTTCCTGCACTTTGAGCTTTCGTTCGGGCTTTGCTGTTCCAAGGAGCACAATTACAAAGAGCTTCCATTGTGCTTTGGTTAGTTGGGGAGACAAATTAAAAGAGAGAGGGTTGGCTGATTTTTGGCGTGTCAAGCGTTACAAAACTCTTGGAATTTCATCAATATTGAGCTCATTAGCGTGCGATTGCCTTTTAAGATTCCCAGCTCAAATGTGCTGGAACAGTAGTGAGACACGCCTTGCCGTTGAAAGAGTGGTTGCATTTTCAATCCACTGCGACGTCATTCAGCAAATTCGTAAGGGAAAATCATTCGAAACAAATATCTGGCTGTACAACCTCATCAGTAAACGAGTTAGCAAGGAAAGATATTATTTATAGCCTTCTACTATACAAATATAAAAGCACATGCCATTTGATAGCTAAAAACATATACCAAAATATTTTTTACAGCGTTTATAGCAAATATTGAAGGATTCAACATCTCCAATTGAGCAACTTCATTTACGCTTTCATTTTTATCTTAATAACTTTTAAAGTCTATATAGTTGCTTTTTATTCATGAGCCTGGTCTAATTAAAGTTCGCTAACAGAACGTCATCCTTTTGTGATTAGTTATCGCAAGAACCCATTCATTCGCTGATGAGTTTTTCCATGAGAAGAATATAACGTGTACAATGCTTAAAGGTCAACTTTAATGTAATCCTCAGAGCTTCCAACAACGTGAATAAAAATGTAAAGTAATGGAATGCCATTTCAATGGTACTGTTGACGTAATTGTTTAATCCACATAATGACTAAGAATATTTAATTCCCTGTGAAAGTCGTTTGTATAGTGAAACAGTATTTCGTGTTTACTTAATGAATGATAACCATGTTTTTCCTCGTTAGTACTTTCCAATTTTGTACTGTTTGCAGTTCAAGTAATTGAAAGAATTAGAAGAGAGAAGAAAATTATGATTGTTGTAGCATACACAGCAAGAACACGAACCATTATGGTATCGACAAAATTCTTGTTAGTTAAGCCATAGCCTTTTATTTAGATAGTCGTGTATATACAATAGACGGATACCTCGAAAGCTGTGGGGCCTGGTGGGCGCTTTTCATGGCTCGAGAGGTTTGCGGTCCCTGGGGCCGAAGCCAGATGCTCTTGCTGTGAGTGGCAGTTGAGTTCCAGCGAGAACGAAATGAAACATTTTAATTTACATTTATTAAAATTCATGGCAACAGACATACAACGGTGAGTGCACAGTGCCGCTGTCTCTTCACCTGTGACGATTCGCTCACCGTTGGAGACCAAAAGTTTAGACGTCTATTCACATTGCCTCTGATGATTATTATCCCCGCACGAGGATTAGATATTAATAATTAAAGTAGCAATTGTGTCGAAGAAGAAATTTCAATGAATACCTGCTACGAAAAGTGGCCCCAAAACCTTTAGTAAGATAACATTTCACTTTCGTACATGTGACCAATCCCTGATTTTCCCCATTATTCTTAAAATTTGGGAATTGTTTTACATTAGGGGAAGAGGCTTTCCATGCCATGTGGCAGCTTGGAAATGGTTTAACATATTGTCGACTATTGTTTATTAATCATTATTCATTCTCTTTGTGGAATGTTTTATTTATTTATTAGTCTAGTAGCGTCACTAAAAAAGTTTAATGTAAAAGGAGCCTTACGATATTGTCCCCGTCTTGTCTAAAGTGCCAGGTATCACGTTACGGGGCGCTGCGTGATCGTGAGCAGTGAACAGGCGGTATCCTTGAATCATCTAAACCCGACCGCTTGTGGAATCGAGAGGCGCGCAGAGTGCGTGTGTGTGTGTGAGTGTGTGTGCGTGTGTGCGCGTGTGTGTGTGTGTGTGTTGCTGGGAGTGGAAGTGGTCTCCCGATGCCATTTCTCGCCCTCGCGCCGCGTTGCTCAACTTCTCCGCAGAGCGGCACGTGACTTTCGCACAAAGCAATGTTCATCGCTCCCGCGAGATAACGCATAACTCGATGAAATACCGCAAGGTCGTAAAAGAAGAGCAGAAAGGAAATTTATTCGTTAGGGGTGTTGTGTACAGAAAGAAACGTCAGGAAGACTAACGGATCAAACCATTAATCGAGTGGAAAGAAAGTCGCTGAGGGGGAAGAAAGATTACAAAGAGTGGAATGTCCGGGAACATTCCGTGCAGATGATTAGAAGAAAGAGGGATTTGAGACTGCGAGGGAGAGAGGGGAAACGAGCTGAATATTGGTGTTAGACCAAGAAAGGAAATTAAAAGTAAATAAGAATGCGAGTGGCGGCTTACGCACGCGAAGGCCCCCGCGAGGAGAAATACAGTAGTTGCGTTGAGGGGTTCATAATGCGGCGAGCGCCCCTGACAAGTTTGAACGTTTTAGACATTAACAGTTTATATTTATTATGTTCACTATTTGAAATTTCTCCTGTAGTAATCAGGCATTTTATGGAATTGTTGTACATTTAAGGAAGAGGCTGTCCTAGTTATCTGGCGACGACTGTAAATGGTTCAACTATGCAGCAAAGACATTTATCTACGATCTACAATAAAATCAATTATATTTAGTAACAGAATAATTGAATCCTCAACTTCATTCTTTTTTGAGTTTTTTATGTATTTACCAGCTCAATATATATTGGAAAAGGGACCTAGTAATGCACGGTCTCTTTTGTTTGGGCAGCTTATATGTAGGTGTAAAGTGCTATGTAGTATGTTATTTATTTATTAGTCTAGTAGCGTCACTAAAAAAGTTTAATGTAAAAGGAGCCTTACGATATTGTCCCCGTCTTGTCTAAAGTGCCAGGTATCACGTTACGGGGCGCTGCGTGATCGTGAGCAGTGAACAGGCGGTATCCTTGAATCATCTAAACCCGACCGCTTGTGGAATCGAGAGGCGCGCAGAGTGCGTGTGTGTGTGTGAGTGTGTGTGCGTGTGTGCGCGTGTGTGTGTGTGTGTGTTGCTGGGAGTGGAAGTGGTCTCCCGATGCCATTTCTCGCCCTCGCGCCGCGTTGCTCAACTTCTCCGCAGAGCGGCACGTGACTTTCGCACAAAGCAATGTTCATCGCTCCCGCGAGATAACGCATAACTCGATGAAATACCGCAAGGTCGTAAAAGAAGAGCATAAAGGAAATTTATTCGTTAGGGGTGTTGTGTACAGAAAGAAACGTCAGGAAGACTAACGGATCAAACCATTAATCGAGTGGAAAGAAAGTCGCTGAGGGGGAAGAAAGATTACAAAGAGTGGAATGTCCGGGAACATTCCGTGCAGATGATTAGAAGAAAGAGGGATTTGAGACTGCGAGGGAGAGAGGGGAAACGAGCTGAATATTGGTGTTAGACCAAGAAAGGAAATTAAAAGTAAATAAGAATGCGAGTGGCGGCTTACGCACGCGAAGGCCCCCGCGAGGAGAAATACAGTAGTTGCGTTGAGGGTTCATAATGCGGCGAGCGCCCCTGACAAGTTTGAACGTTTTAGACATTAACAGTTTATATTTATTATGTTCACTATTTGAAATTTCTCCTGTAGTAATCAGGCATTTTATGGAATTGTTGTACATTTAAGGAAGAGGCTGTCCTAGTTATCTGGCGACGACTGTAAATGGTTCAACTATGCAGCAAAGACATTTATCTACGATCTACAATAAAATCAATTATATTTAGTAACAGAATAATTGAATCCTCAACTTCATTCTTTTTTGAGTTTTTTATGTATTTACCAGCTCAATATATATTGGAAAAGGGACCTAGTAATGCACGGTCTCTTTTGTTTGGGCAGCTTATATGTAGGTGTAAAGTGCTAGGTAGTATGTTACGGGGCGTAATATAATCATGAAAGATCAACAGTCTTGTGTAATATTAACCCGACTATGATTAGTTGTAACGATCCAAGGAAGCCCATGGACGAAAAGATAAGTTCCTAGTCACTTTGGCTAGTTGTTATTAACACAGGAATTGTTCGTTCACTTATTTGTACCGATCATTGATCTCTTGCAAATCTTCCATTAATCATGAAGTATAAACAGTAACGCGTGTAGGCGCTAAACTACGATCTGTGTTGGTTGAGATCAAACTAAAATTGCACGTTCATAAATAGTCTGGGACTTCAGTACCCGATGGTCTGGTTTTCCAGAATGAATCCTAGTTGGTACATTTGCTTTCCTAACCAGATATTAACTCTAACCTGAAGAACGGACTAGCTTCGATGATCGATCGTCAACCTCGTGCGATGCACATTTTATTAGTGTACTCAAGCGGATGTTGCTGAAAAAGTTTTGTTATCGCATGCTCTGTAATTGAATCGTTATTTTATTCACTGTCTTTGAACTGTTCAACTTCGTATTTAACAACTAATACGTAATGTATTATTTTATAGTAGACATAAATATATTTTCTTCAAGTACTATTTAATTTGTTGCTATTTTATGCAAAAGTGTTACTTTTTTTCTTCTTTCTTGCTTTGTATTAAGTCATGTCGAACACTTGGCCCCATTCCTCATGAACCCCTTTACCCTTAAATGGATCTTTATCCTCTAGTATTAATAATAAGGTTCACTTCCAGGTAATTTAGAAGCCTGGGGAGAGCAAGAAATGTCTTCATTGGGAACAGCCCACATTTTTCGCAATGTTTGTAGAAGCATCCATAGTGCCTAGATCTGCTTCTTAGGTAGTTGGTTGCAAGCTGAGTAGATTTGATATTCAGGCGACTCACAAAATCTTTATTCGTGATGTAGTGGAATAATAATATTAATAATAATATAAATTATATGAGGATGATTGCCCTTATTATTACCAAGGACTGAAGCTCGTTTGGAGAGCAGCTAGTTGGTGAATTGAATCGCTGAAGCTTTGGATTGCATCTCCATCTGTGGCTGTAGGGTGGAGGGCGGAGGCAAGAGTTGGCAGGCGCCGCCACCAGCTGGCCGCCCACCGCCCGCGCCCACCGCCGCCAACTGGCAGATTTGCGGCGTCAGCCCCCACCGCCCCCGCTGCCGCCCCCGCTGCCGCCCCGGGCGCCACCCCTGGGCTGCGGGCGCCGCCGCTCTCCACAGGCGCCGATCGATGGCCCTCCGCCCCCCTCTGAAAGGGCCAAAGGGCTGCTGCCCGCGCAGGGCACTCGCACCCCTTGCTTTGGGGAGGGGGAGGGGCCGTGTCGCCCGAAGCGACGACGCGCTGAAGCCCTTGGTCACCCCTTCCCCTCCCCTTTCCACGTCGCTCTTCTTCCCTGCGCGCAAGCGGGCAGCGCTGCGACATGAAATGGACGGATGCGAGACGCACCCAAACAGGGTCATGGCTCACTCCTCGGAAAGGATGGGGCTGGACGTTAACATTCTTTAGAAGAAATTAAGCGATTCAGGTAATAATAATTTCATTTGTTTCACAAACGTATAAGTAATAACAAAATGAAATATGAAATAATATACAAATTCTAACTTGCATACCATGCAACTCCGTACCATCACCAAACATTTTACGCTCACGAAACGCAGTTAATTGATAGTGGGAGACTTTCGTTGTCGCCAAATTAAAAAAATGGTATTTGTTTGTGCATATACTCTGATTCGTATTTGCCTCAGTTTGTTGGAAAACTATTTTGGAATTATTTCGAACATTAAAAATTGATCATTGCTGCTTGACAATTAATCTGCTTAAATACATTTTTGGGTTATCGTCATTCGACTTTTTAGCATCAAAGACCCACAATATGCGGATTGGGCTACACCACGTGTTAATAATTGTTTTTTCTAAACTTTGCAATTGAATTTATCCACTTTTTGACTCCAGGGTCCTGTAATAAGAGTTTTTCTGCAAAAATTAGTCGTTTTTTCGCGCAGCATGACGTAACTTTCTACTCTACACCGTGGCGAGAAACTAAGAATGTCGTGCAGTAAATATTAATAGCTACGTGGTTTGCAGCTTTCTTTGAGTCTGACCCCCTGGCTAACGCGCTCTCACTCACACACATATACACATGGAGCCGGGTTATACAAGACGTTCCCACCGACAACGAACTCTTGCCTCTCAGCACCGCTCCAACTACTCTGTCCGCCAGTCGTCTGCCCGCCGGAGTTAATCGAACGGTTGTAACAACATCCATCCGGCAACTGGTGAACTTCATTGTGTACATCCATGGTCGCTGACCCAGATGATTGAGCAGGGAGCACCCTTCTGCTTGGCCTCTCCCTCCACCTCCGCCCTCGACAAAGTATCGACTCCCTCCGATCGACCTGCGCGGGGCGCCACCCCGTTAGGCCCCCTCCCCCTCCGTCATTAAGAGGCAAATGAACGGCCTCCGCAGGCGCAGTGGGCGCCGCCGCTCTGGCCTCGGCGAGCGAAAGGGAAGTCGAACAGCAAGGACGACTCGGGCACTCGGGGGGCAAGGCCAGGGCCATATTTAAAAGGGCAGTGCCGGACAGTGACAGTTTTCGATGATGTCGCGTGGACTGTGTGGAAATTAGATAAAAGTTTGATTGCTATGGTTTAACCGCTCATCACGGAATGCCGACTCAAGACTATCGTTCGTTTGACCTCTACTCGTGGCTAACAGCACCCGTTCGTCGAGTTTCCGCTCTGGAAAGCGACGTCGGGTGAAGACGGCACATCGCCTGAGCGGTGCAGCTACTTTCTGTTCCGCCGAGATGCAAACAGTTCCTTTCCCTTCACCGGGTTGGAATGCTTCCTCGGACATCCTGGAAAGCGTCGACATTTGCAGCTCTGACGAAATGTAATCAATACTCGAGAACTTATATAGTATTCTTGAGGAGTGGTCGACTTATTGTTAGTGAAAACCAGAAATGGGACTTGCCGTGGCAAACTTGGGGAAACCTCTTGACAACCCTCCGCCTTCTCTTCGCGCGCTGCTAGTCAACAATCTACAGCGATGGTAATCGGGCGTGAAAGCGATGCGTATTCTTCTCAGCGGTCCTCGACTGATGCCATTGGATTGGAGACTTTCGCGTGGCGCAGCCCTTCTCGAAGAGCATCAAATGCCACCGCTACTGAACGCGTGAGGACACTGCGTTCGACGGAGCGCAGAGCAAGTGGCCTTGCGGATGCAAAGGAGGCACAGCCACCCAGCCATTGTAGCGCATGGCGTTAATTCTTTTCTCCACGATTCAGCTACAGGTATAAATTCCAGCGAACTTCATATTGAATTAATTACTTTTCCGCACCAATGTGTTATGAATCATTTCCACCAATGAGCGTTTGATCAGTAACCACTGCGCGAGTTTGCTCTAAGGGAAAGGGAGGGGAGGGCACGGCCTCCTTGTGTCTGGCGAGCACGGCCGCCTGTGACTTCGCTTCCCCCTCCCCCTCCCCCCCAGCGGAAAGGCTTTGGGGGATCGCGGCGACAAAACGGACTCTGTGTGGGCATTATGGCGGCGCTCCGCTGTGAGTGTTTTGCTGCGGAAACCGATTACGTATTTATGCCCTCCCACAAGCCCTGCACAGGCCCCTCATTGGCAAGAGAATGGACGGCAAATGCGTTAAAAATGGAGCTTCTGCGCCTCTTTGATGATTATTTCAAAATATTACAGATGGTTTGTTCATAAGTTTCCGTTTTTAAATTGTGTTTGATTTGATCGGCTCATGAAGGCGTAGCTGCTGGTTTAATGAGCTGATCTGTGTCAGAAGTTTGCTTGTAATTTATAAATTTCTCAGCTAAAATCATTGCTGTATTTTACTTCCAAAGGTTGTCACAAGCGATCATTAGCTCAAAATTTGTTTGCAGTGTAAAAATTCGCTCAAAAACGTTTTTCACATTACGTACATACATAAATTCTGAACTATCTCGATGTGTTAGAAGTTTAAGCGCACAGGTTCCATGAACGAGGCTGGGCGGCATGCGTGTTGCGTGCAAATTGCGTGTTACTTGATGCATATGAAGAAAGTTTTCTCAAATTCTTTAGGGTGCGACCAAAAAGAATTAAATTTGGAACTTGTACTACTCTTACGGGTTTCTATTTCATTTTTCATTAACATATTCACTTAGCACGTTATTTACTTTCCTTAACATTTGGGTTGTACACGCACAAGTAATACAAATTACGAATTTGAGGCGAATAAATACAATAATAAACTCAAAAATTAAAAGCAGATACGACGGAAATATATTAATATTGTATGATGGAGATAACAGTAACTTGTGACGACTTAATATTAATTTCTACTCTTAATGGATGATAAACAGAAGAAATGACTTATTCAATTTTTCCGTGGTGATTTTCGTTATTAGCAAGAAAAGCATGGCTTGCAAGTACAAAGCAAGAATACTAAAATGAAAATATACTAATTAAATAATATCCTTTCCATGTTATTTTAGCTGCCCCAAATGTGTCGAAAAACCGAGGCCACACTCCTAGTTTCCATTCCTAACGGTAGGTTGCGCTGATGTGCTCGTTGGATGACATCTAGGCGTGCTACTGACATCCCTTGGCAACCGAAGTGAAGGTTGCTGCTTTAGCTACATTTCAAGGAGAAGAGAATTAATGATAGTTACTCTTCAAATAATTTTCCTCAGATATTACACACGAATTTTATACATTTTATGAGCTTCACAAAATGTTAGTGCACTAGAATTTTAGTTCAAATTTAAATATTTATCCTGCGAAAGGGGGACAGACTAATGTTAAGTCCTTAATAAAATGTAATGGAGCCTCTGTGTTCTTATTAAGAACATTAGGAAATGGATAGTAAGAGTGAATAGTGACTCAAGGTCTATTAGAACACGTGCATTCTAATTTCTTATTTCGAAACTGATCTCAATATTCAGTTTCACTGTGCATAATCGAAGTGGGTAAAGGACTTTAAATGTAGAGTTTTAAGTTGAACTCTCGTATTGTGGTCCCTCAGCAATTCTTCTGATTTAGCAGAGCAAAATCATTCTGCTAAGGATTTGTGAAACGCCTTTTGTTTTTTACTGTCGTCACAAGAAGGAAATGCGTTTTACGAGGTTCGTCACTTATTCAGGAGGTCCTGCAACGCGCTCACTGCCTCTGGTCGCTCAGGGAACGCGCTTTGTTTCCGCACGCGAAAGAAGAATCAGATGCACTGCTGGGAAGGGGCTGAAAACGTGACAGTTCAAGGCGCTACCTGTTTATATTACTGATTCCGGTACACGCATACGTTGACAAAATTATGTGGCAGCATATTTGGGAAAGAGGGTACATTATTAAGAAACAATGTTTCGGAGACAGTTAGGACGGGATACTCGAGCAAGTATGAGCGAGTGAAATCGCGAAGATGCAATGCTGTACCTTGCGCCTCCGTTTGGATAGGACCCAGTGTGTTCCTGCCCCAACCGAATTACTCTCATGGCCAAGGGACAGGCCTGACGCCCACAGAGAGAGATCGCAGCCCGCCCCATGCTGTCAACCTGGCCCCCGGTGGAAAACAATCGCCAGAGTGGAGTGGCCGGCAGGTGTCTCCCGGGCGATGCCAGCGCCGCCACGCGCCCTCGGACGCAATGAGCGCCCGACGCAGACAAGTGAGGGGCGCTCCTGGGGAGGGGTCCAGCGCTTCCGGGGCCTCGCAGCAGACGCCCTTCTGCACCCTTCGCCCACCTCAGACGATCAAAAGAGCGGTAATGAATAATTACATGCACTGAGTAATAGCTCAGAATTAGTCATCTCTGCCGGAAATCTGAACTGAACTCCCTGTTTTTGTGAAAACTAGTATGGGTAATTCCTGACCCCAATCTGAAAGCATTTCTTGTAGTTTTTGCCTGCAAAGAACGCTAATGTGGATTTCTGTCTGACAACTGCGTCTTCGCCACCGGATTAAATAACGACGTGAGGAGGATGGACACTTTTCACGCGACAAGCTCTGACTGCAGTCCGGAAGGTTCTAATCAGGTTACTCTTCTAAAATATACCGAACGTCCAATATCTATATCCGTGTATTCTGCGCCTTAATGGTATAAATGGTAATTTACATGGTTTGTATTCTTACATCTTTTAATTATATATTGATAAAGGAATTGTTTAACGAAGGTGTAACTTTCACTTCAATCACGAGTACTTTGACAGATAGCTACAGTGAATCACCAGTTAAAGATTTGGCAATAAGGTTTCAATTACCTTCGACAGCCGCAGCAAATGACGCTTGTGAATGAGCAAGTGGAGGCTGTGAATCAGCTGGAGTTGACGTCTTGCCGCACATTTCGACGTTTCGCGTTGAGGTCAGAGGTGCTGCCATTTGCTTTTCATCACAACCTTTTTTATTGCCCCAGTATAAACCTTTCTTTATGAATTACGGCCATTTTCCACATCCACTCCATCACCTGCGCAAAGCTATTGGCTAAAATAATGTCATGTTGATCATAAAACATTGCATTGATTGGTTTTGAAAGTATTTGAATGAAAACGTTCAAAATGAGCTGCAAATGAAGCAAACAATATTGACAATATACTTATTAAGCAAATGCTATGGTAATCGGGTCTTTTTTGTGAGTACATTAAATAACTTTGTAAGGATTAGAACGGTAAGTACTGCAGTCAGCAAGGTGACATTCATACATTGTAATAATATTCTTATAATTCCTGTTTCATTATTTGTGGATCACATTATTATAATATAGTGGTATACAGAGATTTGCGAATGTTAAGTAATCTTCGATCGTTATTTTATTTTGAAATACTGTTATCTAATATTTTTAGCAGATAAATTCAGTCGAAATTTTAAACCTGTACTGTTGTATGGTATTTGAAAGACGTCTTCAATTCACACACATCTTTATTCGGAATGGAAACAAAAACTTTCAATTTCACGCCTGTCGCGTGGAGAGTTTGTAAAAGAATCGTAAGCCTGAAATACGTGTCGGAACAAAATGTTTGTAGAACATCTCTGTTCAAAACAATAACTTCTTATTTGGACCAAGAGATTCTGTGTCTTTGTATTCGGTGTGCATTATAACCTACATTCGTTTAGTTTTATTGCTATTCAGAAAATTATGTTTGAAGTCGCCATCCAGTAAGGAGTTAACTTAAAAATAAATTTAAAGTGTATGTTAGGATGAACCCTTGTTGGCACACTCATATGCAATTTTAATTTTAAATCTCCTTCATTTTTACTTTTCTTTCCGCTTCTTAATTTTCATTTATTTCTAAGATTAATTAATTTTAGTATAAATTTTTGTGGGGGTGGCGAATTTGCTTGAGTGACGAAACAAAGATTGAGTGATTTGTTTGTGGTGGCTGCAGTCTGTGACTGTCATATGTTGCTATGAAAAGGAATAATGATGGACTCTGTGCGCGGAGAGAGTTCCGATCTCGTCGCCTTGAACCGAGCCGCCCCCCGCCTCTTTTGTCTGCTGCTGGAGCGGCCGCCTTTGGTTCCGCGAAGAGACTGGCGCCTCGCGGTCCGCGCCCACCGACGGCGCGTGTGCCCCCTCCCCTGCGGAGGAGCGGCGTTCGTCCTTTGTTCTGCGCCGTGCGCTCGTCTTCTGTCGCGTGCGGATTTCGTTCCGACAGAGGGACAATGGGTGACGGCGCGCCTTTTGGGCCCGCGGGTGCGCAACCCGACGCCTTCTCCCCCCCACACACTCACACACACACACACACACACATACACACACACACACACGCACGCACACACTTCCGTGCACAACCATATCACGCTGGACGGGAGAGCCGTCGGGAGCTGAGCTCGTCCCATCTGGAGCGGTGCTGCCCTCTGTCTCCGTTGCAGCTGTGTTACGGGGAGGCGGAGACGACGCTCGAAGCAACGGAGGCGCTTATGGGGCATGTGCGCCGCGTAGCCGTCGTTTGTCTCCCTTCGCTCTCCACCTGTTGCCGCGCTCTCCCTCACGTACAACATTTCGACAGAGGGACTCGATATGTCACGACGTAATGGATATATAAAGCAACTTAAAAACGCGATATGTCGTATTGGAGGAGGAAAAGAAGCCAGCCAAAAGACGAATATTCGAGGATGAAGTACTTGTTTTCACAACCAAGTAGTAACTAAGGTAATATGGTAACAATAATTTGTTCTCAGCAACGAAGTAGTGCGTGCATGCGGCGAGAGGAAACAAGTGTTGTCGCTGCAGGAATTTTGAGACAGGGATGGAAGGGTTCGGGTCCCGAGGTCGCGGTGTTTCCAGTGGCGCGGCCATCTTCAGCCAAAGCCTTGAGGAGAATTCCAGCGCCGTGGTTCCTGGCCCTCAAGTCAGGGTACTGATTCAGCATTCGCCCGATATTGTTCGGATATTAAACGGATAACTCTCGCTCAGAGCATCCAGCTGCAAGATTTCCCCCCCAGGAATAGTCTGAATTCCGCCTAGCTCTTTTGAAACCACTACCATCGTGGCTCACCCCCTACAATTTCTCAGACTCGCTCCTGTAACAATAGTTTCCCTGTGCCTACTCCATTGCAAGTTAATAAGAGCGGTGAAGGCGTATTAATAAGGAAGTGCACATGACTCGCTACCCCTCCCTCATTGGATGCTCTAACGCTGTTGCCTGGGACCCACCACTTGCCTCGCTTCTTGCCTCGCCCCAGACGCGCCAACTCTGCTGTGCACTTCTTTATCCCTCTGACGAGCAGACAGACGACGTGATTTCCCTGCACCTCGAGACAAACTCCCCGCATCTCAAGATATTTACTGCGCCCTTCATCTCCTGCTGAAATAATGATGTCTCCTTGTTCCGAAAAACCTTGCAATCTCTTACGCCCTTACGGAATTTTGCTCTTCTGGCCTTTAGCCAACACGAAGATTCTCGTCGGCATTTCATTCCAAAAGACTGCCCTCATTCTCATCTCCCGAGCATCAAAACAGAATTTACTCATTGCGCACCCATCCTGTTTTCGCGAATATCTCGAAACTGGTGACGAAATTTACCAAAGATTAGTACCGTTCAGGAGTTAATGCTGTTCAACTGTCTCACTAAATGCATTTTGTTTCATTCCTACACCGGAGTTAGGCTTCCAGAAATTTCACATGAAATGCGAAGACAAATTGGTTCCTTCGGAGAGGGGAAAGGGTGGAAGCGGAGCACATAGAGCGGGGGAGGGGAAGAAATAAAAATTATTTCTATTTATGCTACAAATTCATTTCTTTTCTTGTATAAGAGATGATTCATTTAATGGAATAAACACCAGTAACGTTTGAAATATATCTGCTATACTCCAATTTAAGGCGGTTTACGTAAACATGTATTTTTCTTACCACCCCCTGACTATTAGCCAGTCTTAAGCTGCAATTTCTCAATCATGTGAGGCGGTGTGCTCCGAAAGTGCAAATTTCATCACTGTGATGAACGTTTGTGGCATTCTGGAAATCGTCTGAAAGTAATTGCATACGTGGGGGCGTCTTGTACTCATGAGTTGGAAATTTCCGGAGACATTTCCTCGAATTTGCTACTTTAAATATCCAGAAGAATTGTCTTCTTCGGTAGGTGACTCGTGAATTCATTGGAAATTTCCAATGGTACCGCAGATTTCAGTATTATAAAGAAACGTTCGCGCAACGCTGCCTTTCTCCCGCTGCTCTGAAATCCAGAAGGGTGGCGCTGGCCGCTGCTGCTCTGTTTGGGGGGAGGGGAGTTGCTTGTTTGCCGCGTCGCGCTAATTGACAGATGGCGCTGCTGTCGGGGTGGGATCTGCGCGTGCGCGGTGGAGACAGTAGCCCGGGGCGACGCGCAGCTCCGAGGGAACAGACAGCCTCCTGTCGGCAGCGCCGAGGCCTCGTTTGCGTCTCTTGAAAGCTATTCAATGCCATGAAAGGACTTCCACGTCCTGGAAAATATTTTACGATTCTTAGTTCCTAGCCTTTTCTGCCTTACCTGGAATCAGCGGTTCTCGTGAAAGAATGATTATGAAGATGACATTTAAATGACTAGCTGAAATATTCGATTTTGCCCCTGTGTGTATTTGTCACAAAATCTAATAGGAGGAATAAATAATTCTTTAAGTCAATTTCAGTACATACTGAATTAAAAATATTATTTCCAGCTTTTAAATGGACATGCCAGTTTGCCTGTGTTGACAGCTTCCACTCTCCCACGCAGTCTTTCAATCAGGTGCTGGAAGGCTTCTTGGGAAATGGCAGCTCATTCTTCACGAAGTGATGCACTGAGGAGAGGTATCGACGAGGCCTGGCACGAAGTCTGCGTTCCAAAACATCCGAAAGGTGTTCGATAGGATTCAAGTGAGGACTCTGTGCAGGCCAGTCCATGACAGGGATGTTATTGTCGTGTAACCAGTCCGCCACAGGCCGCGCAGTATGAACAGGTGCTCGCTCGTGTTGAAAGGTGCAATCGCCATCCTCGAATTTCTCTTCCACAGTGGGAAGCAAGAAGGTGTTTAAAACATCAACGTAGGCCTGTGCCGTGATAGTGCCACGCAGAACAACAAGGGATGCAAGCCCCCTCCATGAAAAACACGCCCACACCATAACACCACCCCTCCGTGTACGGATACTTTTGATCTCATACTGTATGTTGGTTTCTGCCCATCGTTTGGTAGCGTTGAGCCCGAACTCCTTCATGGTGTGATGTTCCCCTCCGTCTCCTCTCCCGTGCTGAACTTCCTGCAGTTCTTCCCCTCAACAAAAGCGCAGCGTGGAGCGCCAGTGGGGGTGGCCGCTTTGACGCTCGCTGTAGGGGGGGGCAACGCAGATCCTGTTGGCGCTGCACCACAGAACGCGCGTGGAACTGAAAACAAACTCATTTCGCTCACGTATCCGGATTATTAAATTTCGAGTGACCCGGATGCTGCAGAAATTCAACTAGATATTCACAAACGGGCACGGATGAAAAAAAGAATTAATGTTGGTTGGACAGCAACATACATTATACACGAGAATAATAGAGAGAGTTTGAAAATAAATTTTTCAAGTTGAAGCGTTCGCGTTTTTGTCGAATCTATTGTTTTTACGCGTTTTCAGCTGTCTTTTGTTCTGCAGAGTTTGTTTTATTTTCATTGTCGTTTTATCCGACTATTTTAAGTGCAACATTCGTAAATTTCCAGAAAACTTGGAACATAATTTACCGACAGGAATGATATCAACGATTCCTACAAAGGCTGAACTAAGCAAAATATTAACGTATTTCAATTTATATTGAAAACAATACAAAATGTATGAGTTTACTTTTCCTTAGAAAGAAAACAAGTATTTAAAAAGGGGAGAGAAAAGACGATCCCGTAGGCGAATGGAAGCTCCGTTCACTTATCATTTTAAAAAATAATTCTGACGCAAGTAAGATTATCAAGAGAGATGACATAATTTGTGGAAAATGTATTGGTCAAAACAATTAATTTAATGTGGAAAACAAATTCAAAGAGGACGTGTAGTAATATTGTCTACTTTCTTTTTTACACTTAAAATGTGATCTCATTATATTATGAAGTTTTGAGTCCAGTAATTTTATAATCTCGTATATATAGTAGGAATCGTATTGTCAAAGAAAAGAAAAAACTTTTAACAATTTTCAAAACTCTAACAATGTAAGGTAGAACGTTTAGTGGCATGCGCATTTACTGTGCAAGGCAACATGATTGACACAATACCCAAATGAAGACTGAACTGGTTTTAATGCATTACAAAGTATCGTAGAACTTTTAGGGAAAAAT